>QRFJ01007988.1:0-32544 GCA_006176705.1 Cocos nucifera | reverse complement strand
ATGAGAGATGTGAGCGTGCGCGTCGAAATACAAGAGAAAAAGAAAAAAAAAACCCCCCCCCCCTTATGGGGATTGGGACCTAAAAACGGGGGAGTTTGTTTTTTGACCACAGAGATTGAAGAAATATTTCAAAAAAATTGAAAGAGAAAACTATTTCTTTTTTTTTTTTTTTTTTTTTTTGATAAAAGAAGATAATTGAGAGCTGAAACTGGCAGAAGGGCTTCAGGGTACAAGCATAAGCAAACCTAGGGAGGAGCAGCAAGCCTAGGCCAACTCAGTCTGGGAATCTCAAGTTCGTACTCCCAAAGAAACCCTGTATTGGACCCTTATCAGGGAAAGATATTCAGGAGCACAAAAAGCAAGGAATGGTTTCGAGCACAGAAATGTAACATCCAAAACTAGCAAAATAATAATTAAGAAGATTTGTGTTTAAAGTAGGTGTGGCATAATAATTTATTTATTGGTATATTTCCATTTGATAATAAATTATGATTATCTATCATTTTCGGATCTAAAAATTTTCAAGTTGAAAGATAGCACCTGTATAGGAAGCTATATAAATTAAATTTTCTCTTAAGACCAAAATGATGGTAACTGATTCTTTGGGCTGTTGTGTAGTGTAGAGTGATTGTTAATGAATCTTAAGATCATTCTTAAGCTATCATTCATAGCCAACGATGTTTTAAAAAGTATCAAATTTGAAAAATCTTGGAACCTAGAACTCAATTTGGAATCTTTATTTTTAAGAATTTTGATTTTTTTGAATTTTTATTGGTTCAAAATAGGAGATGTCCTTATTTACATTTTGAATCATACACTTTTTTTTTTAAGTAATATCCTTCAATTCTATTTTTAACTCTTCAATTAAACTTAAAAGGAGTGATTATAAATCAAAATGTAAAATAAGGAAAACCCTCCTTATTTGATTCAATAAAAAATATTAAAAAATCAAAATTCTAAGAATAAGATTTCAAAATTTGGATCAGTTTAAAATTTTCTAAATTGGTACTTTGTAAAATATTCTTGCTTCAGAATGAATGGTTAAAGAGTCTCACAATTCATTAAAAATCACTCTATGACTCACCAAACACCAAAGATCATTACCACATTTTGGATATTAAGAAAATTCATAATTCATTATAGCCTCCCCATACAGGTGCTACTTTCATATCTTAAAAAATTTTCAGGATCAAAATGATGATAATCATGAATTTATACTCAACATCTACAAATACATAATAAATTACTAATGCACACCTACCTAACACAAATCTCTTTAATTTAATTATTTACTTATTAATTTGTTATAAAATAAAACTTACTTCAAAAAGGTAGGTTAAACTTTGTATCCTACAGCTTATATATATATTATATATTGTGCAACATGAAAGCAGGGATTAATTGTTTGGTCTTATATCAACTTTGAGAATTTTATCTTACTTGAGCTATTTGAAAAAAGATTACCCATACGATTGATTAACCCTATGGGCTGCATTCTCGCAATTAATCATAAGCCATATGCATTAGATGATTGCACGCTCCATAGTCTGCCAATTTTTATGATATTAGCCCGTACAGGTTTGCGGCTATACAGAATTTTTCTCAGCTTGGTGCAGTTACATTGATCTTAGGCTTGAGTAATATTTGTAGTATAATTGAGAATGCCCAGATGCCGAGCTCATTTACATCATAGGCATCATTGACAGTACTAACTTATCGACTGTCTTAGGAAGGGGTGCTTGGAATTCATCGACTGGTAGTGAGAAAGAAGCATGCCATGGTATAGCATGGTTGATATTTTACTTTAAACCGATGGGGAATATATTTCAGTTTTTGTAAGCCTTTAAAAAGTAAGTATGTCTATATTTCAATGATTTGGTATTATATTTTAACTCGATGGGGTATATATTTTAGCTTTGTGAAATATAAAAAGTAGCTTTTATATTTTAGTTGTTATTGTTATGTTGAATTAAGCAAGTTAAGCATTTTCTATTTTCATTGTTAGAGTTGAATTATTCACTTATAAGAACTTCCCAAGTCTGCATCTCTACTCTTTCTACTGTAGTTCTGAAGTGCATAGCTCAGAGATAATGTTTCATTTATGTATTAGGTGTACAGCACTTCTAGTGGAAGAAGTATTTTTTGATAATGGTTAGCTTGGAAAAGACATGTATCTTGAAAGTATTGTATAGTTGAGTTAGTTAAATTAGAAACTATTATTTGTATGTGTTATAGTTTGTTCTAGAAAGGTATGTATCAAAAGAATGGTTTAATGACTAAAATGTATAAATGTAGTATGGTTTTGTAAATTAAAAATCTTGAGGTTGATTTTGTGTATGGAGCCTTGGATTAGCTTATATAAATTGTTGAGTTAAATTAAGCTATGTGCTTTAGCAGATTAAGAGTTTAAATTAAATTGTATATGTTGATGAGGAATTATATTGATATAATATGTTGAGCCGGTTTAAATGATATTACAGTTAGCATAGTCTTTAAGCAAATCCCTTTAATCTTTAGATAAGGGTGGGGTGTGTCAATGTCACCTAGATTTAGGGGTGGGGTGTTACACCAATGTTGGATGAGGTGCATCTATGGGTTTGGCTCTTTCCCTAAGGATGGGATTTGATGAGCTTGGATGGGCCAAACTCCTAGAATCAGAAGACCAAGACACCTCAGAAGACATTTTTGGATTAAACAAAATAAAAAAAAAACTTTCTAAAATTGAGATAAATTGGCAGAAGAACTCGAAAAAGCTTTTGAAGAATAGAAGGTAAAAGGGTAGTAAGAAAATGTAGCAGAAGGGTTAAAATACTAATCTAAGACATACAAAGAACTCGGCACATTAAGGGAAGGATGAAGGAGGCACCGAAGACTGGAAAAATCACAAAGGAGGATGGAATAGGAAGCTCAAGCTTGAAGAAGATGAAGGATGGAGAAGCAAAACACGGTGACTGGGAGTGGGGAAGATGAAAACCAAAGAGCAAGTGGGGAAGAAGAAGAGTCAGAGTAGAAGAGAAAGAGGAAGAAGAGATTTTATGGTTGAAAAAATCAAGAGTGGTTATAATTGTAGATCGTCTATGCCAATCACGGACCTCCACATGTCCCACTCATCATGGCGACATTAGGCATCTGAAAAGGGATTACTGGGTACCATACATTTGAGCTTCGTTGCGTGGGAATTCAAAAATAGAAGTCATTTGGTCATTTCCTGACATAATGAACTTTGACGCCGCATCGAATAAGCCAAAAATTTTCTATCTTCTGAGAGCGGAAAGCCAGGAAAGGACTTTGGCAGCTATGGTTTTTGTACTTCTCTTCTCCAAACCTTTAGACTCAAGATAGGGGGACAAATGTGTGGAAAAAAAAATAGCTCCCACCGAAGTCTGTAGGATGGTCTAATTCCATTTGGATTTCATTTGGAATTTCGTCGGCAACGATGACCGAACCTCCACGCGAAAAAAAGCCTACATATCTCCACCTAATCCAATTCAAGAGGTCGACCTTCAAGCCCATGCTATGTCGGATTATCATTTCAATTGCAATGGCGTCCAACTCTCTTCAAACGACTAGTAGAACCTTTAAGGATGAATTGACTCATCCAGTAGCTTAAATAATGAAAGAAGTCGCCGTTTGGTTGATTGTGATCCAGAACTTGAATAAATGGTAGGATCCAAGTAATAGATCCTAGCACAATCCAACCTTGCCTAGCAACCGACTTTGAAGATAGCCGAACTTCTTCTGGCTGAATTTCATCATCAACAGATGCGTAGATCCTTCAATCTAAAAAACAGGACCTGATCAGCTGAATATCTCTCCAACTGAATTTCCTCTCTAGTCGAAGTTTCTCATATAGCTGAAATTCTTCTACTTCACCCTATGGGTTAGATCTGGCCTCTTGCAATCCAAGGATCAAACCGATCGCGAACCGAGTCAGTGAAAGGACTTCGCCATCAATATATGTTCAAACTTCCCCCCCAAAAGCTGACCTTAAAAGTGGTTGAACTTGCTAAAAATAGCTTAAAGGCAGCCACCAGGCAGAAAGCCCAGAGTCTAAACATTCATTTCATCTCAGCTTTTTCTAAGTTGCATGTGTTGGGTCTTCCTATTGGGTCCTGGCAAGCTCCTTCAAGAAAGCCTTAGCTTATAGTCTCATTGAAAGATTCTAAACCATTTCCTCTCCTGACCTCCAGTCCAAATGCCCACGTCTACTTTTGGCTGACTCTGAAGGTAGCCAAACTCCTGGAAGCTATCAAAAATAGTCCCAATAGAATCCAATCACCAATCTGCCATCCGCTGCTTGGAAGTCGATCTTGAAGTTCGGCCAATCCGACTTTAAGTTCTCCATCCCCAACATGGGTAGCTCACTAACCAGGCACGAAAGTCTCTATCCTCTCATCCGAACTCCAACAAATGAAATCCAAATGCCTACAAGTCATAATAAATGATAGCCCACACTCTGTAATAAACTTCATATGGCCTACACGGTCTACTGGCATTCTGTTATGGCTATCACCATTATTCTGTTATGAGCTTTACCTATAAAAAGGACCCTCTAGATATGCCTTCTTCTTTGAGCTCTCATCTCTGCAAAAATTCTTCTGAGTACTTCATTCTTATTGGCCTAGAAACTAACTTGGTCGTCGGAGGATCCTGCCAAAGCAATCCACCTCCAGTTTGGATTTTGCCATGCAGGTCTTATTGGTGACCTCATCTTCCCCAGCTTCAGCAAATTCCGACATCAGCATCATTTTTTGCACTAACAGCTTTGATGCTACCGACTTAGGTTCGAACTTATAGGATCACATACATAAGAGGTTACTACTTGATTGGATGGTTGATCGATGATTGATAATCATTTAGCGATCAAATCATTAATGCAATTGATGATTGATCAAGTGCAAGTATTGTAGGAGGATCGATTAGCAATTGAATTGCTAATTGGCTCAATTTGACTAAGCAATTGGGCCAAAATCGAGTCTAATTGAATTAGATTCAACTAGAATTGATTTTGACTTGATTAGATTAAATTCAATTAGTTTAACAGATAAGCCAATTACAAAGGAAAGCAATTCCCTATTGGGTCAGGACTCGAGTGCACCTAATTCTTGATTGATTTAGAATTTAAATCAAATTTAAATATAGTTTAATCTAATTTAATTAGAATCCTAGTTAGACTAGGATCATCCTTAATTAGGTTGCATAAATTTAAGTTCAATGGGTCGTTTAAAAAATGTTTGAGCTAGTCAAATTGGAGAAGTCCTAATTGGACTGGGACTCTCCTTTGCTCCCTTGCGCCATGCACTAAATACCCCATGCCCACCTCTTGATTTTATGCAAGGTTTCTCATGATTAAAAGAAATTCCATGCACCCGTTCTCTCCTAGAAATTGAATAAAAGTCATCCATCATTTTAAGGGAATGTTTTATTTGATTTGAACTCTATTTGATAGAGTTTTAGATTTGTAAAACTCTCTCCCTTCTCTATTGGAAATTAGTTCCAACGTCCACTGATTTATGTGTGCCACTTTTGCCTATTTATTGTGCACTCACCCTCCTTCCTTGCTTTGGAAATTTTCTGCCCAAAGGAGTCTTGGAGGCATCCAAGAGTTGGACACCAACCAAGAGTCCCTTCCTTCTAGTCTTTGACCTAGCCCACCCTTCTTGTTGGGGTGCCACTTTTTTAAGATCTTTGGGTGTGAGAAAGGAATGGTATTCCATGAGAAATATTCTAATAGAAAGTTGTTTGTCCATGCCATTTTTTTAGGAAAGGCATCTAAGAGTTGGACGCCCCCTAAAACTCCTTTAATTCCTATTATGATTAGGTTTTGACCTAGTCTTTGTAACTAAAGATGATGCCTCCTATTTAAATGTTTGTTAGCCTGAGATCACTCTAATTTTTCATGAAAAATTGTGTGTGTATGTGAGAGAGAGAGAGAGAGAGGGTGTGGGTGGATGGGCACTCTAATAGTTGGGGCGATGAGGTTTCTTTTGGACATGACATGATCATGTCCTAATGAGAAGAAAGAGAAGAGAAGATGGACTTCTCTTAGGATTTTTTTGAAAAAATTTTCTTCTCTATATTTGAGGGATTTTTCCATTTGAAAAATTAGTGAGAGTGAGACCTGGAGTGTGGAAAAATTTTGGAGGAGAAGGTCTCCTCTTGTCCAGGCATGAAGATCATTTTAGGACATCAATAGTTGATGTCCTGAAAGAGAAGATGTGTCTTCTCTTAGTGCTTTTTCGTAACCCTTTTCTTTTCTTCTTATTGGAAGATTCAAGAGTTGGTCCTCTCCGTTCATCCTTCTAATCTTCATCTCTTGGAGTATCCAAGTGATCTGAAGGATTTTTTATAGATCAACCATTAGGAGGGATCTACGAGAAGCTAGCACTTTGAGTGGATCTTCGTTCCATGAACTTTCGATCTGCGTAGCGACCTCGTGTGGATAACTTATAGAGGTCGGACACACTGTGCAGCTCTAAGTAACAAGAATAATGATGGTTTTCAACTATGCTATTCTCGACCTATGCAAAGGTAAGAGATTTCATCTCTCTTTTGACCAAGATGCGATCTAAGATTTCTAAAACTATTCTAGATCTAGGGTAGTGATATGATCAATACCAATCTCTATTTTATGTTTTTTGAATTATTCATGCATCTTGACATGTGATAGATTCTAAATATAGGATTTAGTAATTATATCACATGCATAAATAGGTTTAATAGTTTAATCTATATCTTCTACTGTATCTAATTTTAAAAATGTTTCAAAAGTTATGCATGAAACCTTGCATTATTTTCCAATAGTCGTATCAGAACTCTTGATTCTTTTATGACATAATCATGTTTACATTAAAATAAATCTAAAAATAAAACTCTAAAGATCATACATACTAATCATAAGGTTCTCCTGTTGTAAGGTTAACCCTTTATGATGAAAAGATTGTCCTAGTATGTGCTAATCTATAAATATGAATCATGAATAAGTTAGATGTGATCAAAGTAGTTTTATAATTTAATTTTTTATTTTAAATTTAAAAATTAAATATATATTTAATCTATTATTGATTATTTAGATTAGATCTAAATAATGTAGGGTTACACATATTGATAATAAGGTTGTCCTGCTGTAAGATTTATTCCTTACAGTGCAAAGATTATCCTAGTATATGCCAATTTGAATAACCTAAATCATAAATAATTTTGATAAGATCTAAAATATTTTATGATTTATTTTTATATTTTAAATCTAAAATTAATTAGTTTATGATCAGAATTTTTGATTATTTAGATAAGATCTGAATAATATGTATTTCATGTTTAGATCTAGTTCATTTTATATATATGCTGGATATGTAGTTTTGATTTTTGAATCTAGAATGTATATGTATGACATATATGCCTTATGGAATTTAAATTATGAACTTACTTTTTACAAAATCCTAGATTCAAAATCCTAGGACATGATCTAAACATTAAAACAAATCAGATCTAAAGTCATGAATTGAATGTGATTCAATATAAATTATTTATAAAATTTAAAAATATTTTAAATGATCAAATCAAAATATAGTTCTGAGGTTCTGAACCATATCCCATCAGCCTTATACTTAATTGAGAATTAAATGATTGTTTAGGATCTAGGTCTGTGATTTAAAGATCCTAAGATAATTTCATAAAATATGGGTTAAAGAAAAATGGGTTAGCTTTGATTAGATCATTAATTGGATTAGACCTAAGGCTAGATTAAATATGTACTAAGTTAAGAAATTGATCAAACCTAGTTAATTATTAATTAGGATTAGGTCATTTCTTCTCTATAGATAAATTCAATAGTTGTAGTTAATCATAGTCCATACATCTAACAAATGGACTTGATTTGGCTCAGTGGTCGAGCTCGAGTCTTTAGGCAGATCAAATTGAAATTGATAAACTAATTGGTGTCTAAGATAAGTCTGACATTTCTAGATCGGTGGTCTTTAATTGGTAGCTTACTTACCTGGCTATCTCTAATGGTGTCAAAGGCAAGCTTTGGCAGACCCTCCCACCGATCTCACTTATCTACCCAGTATTGTTAATCAGCTTTTGATTAGGTTGCATATTGATTCATACTAACCCATGTCACATAGTAAATCAGTGAGATTGATTTTATTCGGTGAGACTAATCTAGATGTTCATGGATCGAAATTGATTCTAGTCCTCATAAATGACTTTAAAAGCTAATGGGAGGATTTGAGTTGGTGAAGTCAGTAGAAGTAATTTGGTCCATATCTTCTCTATCCTTAAATTAGTAATAAATTTAAATTCTCTAAAATTATTAGATTCTTAAAATAACAAAGTTTTCGAGATAACTAAGTCATAGCCCCTCATTAAGTTGAATGATAATAGGTCCATTAACTCAATAATCATTAGAGGTTGAAAGGTCTGGTGCTTATTGACTAATGAAATTATCATTAATAATATGATAACTTGAAAGTATCTCTTTAATGGCGGTTAGGTTGATCAATCAAAGTTGGACTTAATAATTTATTGGTTAGATGCACCAAGTATGGTAATGTTAATGGTTGGATCTAACTAGATCTTTTTAGTGAAGGCCAAAACCTACTGATTAGGTTTCTGAAGCAAAATTAAATTATTAAAAATTATTTAGAGAAATAATTGGTTAAAGAATCTATCCATAGATGCACATATGTTGACTGGCTAAAGTTGGGCTTATGTGCAGTCTGTGTAGATTCTAGTACCTACTAGGACATTAAAGTAATTCCTCGAACTGAAGGTAGAGGCTACAAATTTATATAAAATAGTGGAAGAACCTTTAGACTAAAATCCAAATCTCTAGGCTTAAAATAATTCATATACATTAGGTCGTTGTTCTATTTTGTTTAGATTAAAGCTAAACCCTAATTGCTTCGATCACTGTCAGATAGTGATATGCTTATGTGACCCAACTTCAATAATTAGTATCGAAAGTTGAATTTGATTCAGCAGCACAAAAAAGTTCATGTTGGGGCTTATAAATTAGTAAAAATAAAAGGTCCAAGACTAACCAGAATTAGGCAGATAGCTTCTACTGTAAGAAGCAGGATCATAAGAAGAAGAATTATCTTGCTTTTCTTGACCTCAATATGCTGAATAAAAAAAATGAGCAAGGAGTTGCTTATCAAGAATGTTATATGATAACACCTTGAAATTTCTCTATTAGTGATTCTAGTGCCTAGGTATTGGATACCTATTGTCTTATGCAATTCGCAGCAGGACTGAAGGTAAGTAAAAAATTTTGAAAATTATGAGAAATACCTAAAAGTTGGGGCTGAAAATTTTGTTCCAGTCCTAGCTTTAGAAATTATCAAGCTTATTTTCAAAAATTATTATTTTTAGTGATTATCATTGTTATCTTTTATTTATGATAAATGTGATCTTTGTTGGCTTTTTGACCAAAGATGGTTATTATTTATCTATAAAAGAAGATTATTGTGATATCATTATGAATGATGTTATAATAATACATAGATAATAAAAAAATTGGCATACAAATTTTAATACAGTCTATTAAGTATAATGTATACATTTAATAAACAGCCGAATTATATAATATCATAGATGTCTATCTTCGGCATTTAGGCTCAATCATATTAACAAGAACATGATAAATAGGTAAGCTTTAGAGAGAAACCTTGACATCAATGATTATAAATTATTGTCAACTCCTGAGTCTTGTCTTCTTGAGAAGATAACAAAGTCACATTTTACTGAAAAAGGTGAAAGAGCTGGTGAAGTTCTAAGACTCATACATAGTGATGTATATAGACCTATGAACTCAAGTGCCAAAGGAGGATATCAACATTTCATTATGATTATAGATGATCTATCTAGGCATGGGTACGTCGAGCCTAAATCATAATTTAAAATATTCAAATGATTCCTTAATAAAATAGAAAAACAAAGTAGAAAAGGTATTATAACTCTTCGATCAAATAAAGGAGGCAAATACTTATCTAGTGAGTTTTTGACATATCTAGGAGAGAATGGGATTCTCTCACGGTGGAATCCTCTCAGAACACCACAAGATATTGGTGTATCAGAAAGGAGAAATCAAACTTTATTAAACATAGTTCGATCCATGATGGGGTTTACTAGTCTACCTATTTTATTTTAGTATTATCCTCTTGAGACTACTTGTTTTACTCTAAAAACTATTCCAAATAAATCTATTGCCAAGACTCCATATGGGATATGGATAGGATGTAGACCTAAACTCTCTCACCTTTGGGTTTGGGGTTGTCCAACCTACATCAAATGTTTGCACATAGATAAATTTGGACCTCAGACTGATAGGTGTTTACTTATAGGATATCCCAAGGAAACTAGGGGTTATTACTTCTACTATGCTAAAGAACAAATGGTGTTCATCAGTAGTAAGGCATTCCTTTTGAAAAAAAAAGTTTTTTAGAGAAGAAACTGATACCTGAAAAGTTAAACTTGAGGAAGTTCAACTAGTAGAAAGAACTGACACAATCTAGAAAATCTACAAAACCAAATTTGATTAGATCAAACTCGGAGCCCATTAAAGAGTCACCTTTAAGGAGATTATAGGAACCGGATCTAGGATTTCAGAGCTAGAGCTTGAAATTTTTTCAAGATCAAGCAGTGATGACCTAAATAAATCAATATTTATTTATAAAACTAGAGAATACCCTAGATCTAAGATTCTATTACATGATTATGGCATAATATTAAATCAAAAATTAAAAACACAAAGGAAGAAGAAGTATTGATCATATTGACATAGATCTATACTAAATCAAAATCATATGAGAAATAGGAGATCAGATCTTTGTTACCTGTGCAAGTTAGATGTTCTAATTTGCTGATCTAGGCTTGAGGATGATGTTGCAAGCCACACATGCATTTGGCCTCTAGGAGTCATCTACATGAGCCCATGAATCTTGATTAGAAGTTCTGATGCAGGAAATCAGCATAATATGCTAGTACTATGCTGATCCTTCTTCGATGATTGATTTAGAGCCACCTTCTTCAAATCATGGAATTTCTAATTTTCAAAAGGAAGGAAAAGAGATTTTAAACCTGAGACATCTCTCAAAAATCTCTAAAGGAGAAGGAAGAGATCAAAGAAAAAATCTTAGAAGAAGAACCCTTTTTCTTGTTCTTGTTTTCTCTTACCTAGACACCTAAATTGGTGTCTATGAAATCCTCATGCCCTAATATTCTTTCTCCCTAATTTTTAGATGCCCCAAAGGTCTATAAATAATCTAGAATCCACAAAAAAAAAAGCACAAAATTCATTTTAAATATTGAGATATGGAAGAGTCTTGTCTGTTGGGAGGATCAACATGCTTTGATACCACTTGTTAAGGATCTAGTACTAACAGATTGCGATAGGAAGAAAGAAGAAACCAAAATAAGAACAATCAAGTATATGGATCAGCCTAAAGGCTCACATCCACAAGGCATGCAAAACTTTGCTATGAAAAAGGAAGAGATACAAGAGGAGATTATCCACTCTCAACTCACGTATACAATCCTCTTAATAAGAAGTTATCCTGAACAAACTTTCTCTTGGAGACCTCCTGAAATGACCATAGTCCATCGCCTAACTATCTGCCCGAAGCCTTTGCTCCTACTGTTGCTAGTGCCCTCTCTCTCTCTGCTCTCTTTCATGTTTTAGGTTCTCCAAAATCACTAAGCCACTACCACAGCCTTTAGCTTTCGGTCTATTGCTGATAAAGGCCACGAATAAAGTCCAAAATCTAGTAAAACATGGAGAAGGAATCTCATAAGCCATAATAAATGCTTGGTCCATGCTCTCTAACATGTAGACTATGAAAAAAAAACCCTTACGCCCACACGACCGTGAGGCCGCCTAGGCCCAGGCCGCTGCCCGTGCGCGCACCTAGGCCTGGGGCACGCCCGCGCCTAGGCCGCACCCAAGGCCATTAGCTGCTAGGCCGCACCCACGCGCTAGCTGGCCCATGCGGCAGTGCATGCTTGGGCCAGCTTCCATGGGCTCGCATGCCTAGGTTGCACCTTCGATGGGCCTACCAGTCGTTGGCCCCACTTTGGCTTCTGCTGTGATGCTCTGAGTGCTTTCTTTGTGCGTATTTTCTCATCCGAACTCTAATTGAGGTGTTCGTGGGCTCATTGGACTCCGTTCATTGTCCTAGACCTCACTATGGACTTAATGTGGAAGAATTCAAGGCATTATTCTCAGCAATCTCTACCTCGACTCAATATTCATTCTCTGCCTATCCGAGAGCTTGTCTAGTGCCCCCATGCCCTGGGGCAATTGCCTACTGATCATGGATTGGCAAACATGAGAGTTGAGCTAGGCCGCTCGATCCCACCTCCATCAACTGCTGTGATCTGCCTGACCTAAGACTTGCTCGGGGTAGCTTTCTACGGTAATAGGAATTTCACCTTGCGACATTGCATGTCATCCTTCTGAGTCTCTTGTCCCATGCCTGATCCATCTCCACCTGGAGCTCCACCTTGCACTAGGCTTCCTGATATGAGGTAATGTCCTCCATACTTTCTTCTTCTTACCACCACCCTACTGCCATGCATGATCTTTAGGATTCCTCCATCAGCTTTCTATCTGAAGTCGGTTGAATCCAGTCTGCTCAGTGAAATTAGATTCTTTTTAAAGCTGGGTATATATCAAACCTCACCCAACTTCTTCACTGTTCTATTATAGAGTTTCATGCTGACCATCCTGTTGCCCTTGATCTCACAGCTTGATTGGTTTGGTAAGAACACAGTGCCCTCACTAGTCTTTAGGGAGTCAAACATCTTCTCTCTGCAACATACATGATGGAAATAAATAGAATCCATAATCCACTAGAAGGAAGAAGTAGATACCTCATCAGTAACCAGAAGAATATCATCACTACCTTCTGTATCGCTACTGGCCATCGCCACAGTAGCCCTCATCCAATCCTTGAGTTGTGGGCAATCCTTGACTTGATGCTCCTACTCGTTGCATCTATAGTATCTGACCTTGCTTTGATCCCTTATCTTGGACCTGGATCATCCTCCTCATGATCCTTTGCTGCTCCATCTACTGCCTCTTGCTCCTCCAGAAATTGTCAAAGTTGAGCTACCACCATCTGAGCTTGAAGCTAGATTCTCCCTCCTGAGAACCTCATTCTGAAGAATCGCTGCAGTGACTTCATCCATCATGATGGTGCTCTTTTCCACTAGAAGAATAGTCACCAAGAACTCATACGAAGGAGGAAGCGATGCAAGCAAAACCAACACCCTGGTCTTCTCCTTAACTTTTTTACCAATGCTAAGGAGGTCGGTGAGGATCTTCTAGAAGTTGGATAGATGCTTCCGCACACTTTAGCCTTCATCTATTCATAGTTGATAGAGCTACCTCCATCCATAGTTGGTGAGGGACTTTTCCATATACAACTCCTCAAGCTTCGACCACAGCACCATTAGAGAAGTCTCGCCAAGTAGATGTATCATCACATCATCCACTAAGTACAAGCAGATCGTGCTTACCTTCTGCATCTGGATCCGCTTCCAATCCTTTACCTCTATAGTGGCTGGCATCTCGTCGTACAAGAGAGCATCAATCAAACTGTGTTGGATGAGGACATTCTTTACCCTTGCTTGCCATAAGGAGAAATTATTCTTCCCATCAAACCTGTTGATCTTCACCTTTATTAAGCTTGTCTACTCCATGTTCTTCAATCTCTATCATCACTACTACAATTTGCGCTCCGGTACTGTCTGGGCTCTGATACCAATTATTGAGGGTATCAACATGCTTTGATACCACTTGTTAAGGATCTAATACCAGCGGATTACGATATGAAAAAAGAAGAAACTAAAATAAGAATAATCAAGTACGTGGATCAGCCTAAAGGCTTACATCCATGGGACATGCAAAATTTTACTATGAAAAAGAAAGAGATACGAGAGGAGATTATCCACTCTAAACTCACGTATGCAATTCTCTCAATAAGAAGTTATCCTGAACAAACTTTTTCTTGGAGACCCCCTGAAACCACCATAGTCCGTCACCTAACTATCTACCTGAAGCCTCTACTCCTACTGTTGCTAGTGCCCTCTCTCTCTCCACTCTCTTTCACATTTCAGGTTCTCCAAAATCACTAAGCCATAGCCACCATCTTTAGCTTTCAGTCTGCTACTTATAAAGGCCATGGATATAGTCCAAAACCAAGTAAAACATAGAGAAGGAATCCTGTAAGCCATGATAAATGCCCGGTCCATGCTCTCTGGCATGTGGACCATGAAAAGAAAAAACCCTGCAATCGCACGATCGTGAGGCCACCGGGCCCAGGCCGTTGCCCCATGCGCGTGCCTACGCTGGGCCACGTGCTCGCACCCAAGGCTGCTGGCTGCTGGGCCGTGCCCATGAGCTGGCTGGCCCATGCGCCAGTGCACGCCTGGGCCAGCACCCACAGGCTCGCACACCTGGGTCGCACCTCTCGATCCTAGGCCCCATATTGGCTTCCGCTGTGATGCTTCAAGTGCTTTTTTCATGCATATCTTTCTCATCTGGACTCCGATTGAGATATTCTTAGGCTCATTGGACTCCATTCATTATCCTGGACCTCATTGTGGATTTAATGTAGAAGAATTTGAGGTATTATTTTCAACATTGTCTAGGTCAAACACCTAGACAAGGTAGGTCCAGAATAGGCAACTAGTTGGGGTGCACAACACTTGGGCTCCCCCTCCTTTCTTTATGCCATGGACCATCAAAAATAAGTGCACAAAACCATCCTCTTTTTCATGAAAAAATAAGAGAAAAATCAGGGATGTGGGTGGCACAAAGCAAGGAGGAGTTTCATGTGCTTAAAATTTTATCTCATAGAATTTAAGTCAAAACCAACTCCTAGTTTGACTTGGTCCACAACCAAATGCCATCTAAGGAATAAGGGAAGGCTATGGGCATATGTGAAGGCTTGGGAAAAGGTTTTTCCACATTCAAAATCAAAGAGAAGGGGCATGGGGGGTGTGAGGGGTCAATGGCATAAGGAATAGAGAGTCCTAGTCATACTAAGATTCCTATTTTGACTTGGTCCAAGTGACATATGAACCAAATTAAATTAGAATTAATTCAAACTAATTAAATTAGATCCTAAATAAATTAAAAATTTAATTAGATTAGATTAAATTAAATTAAATTTTTATTTAATTTTCTAATCAAATTAGAAAATTGGGTTGACCCAAGTTCTAGTTGAACTAGAACTAGTTCTTCCTTGTACTTGGCTTATCTAATAAATCAATTGAACTTGATCCATTCAAATCCAAACTAAATAGAATTAAATAATATTTAATTAGACTTAATCTCAATTTTTTGGCTTAATCAAATTAAGCTAATTAGCAATCAAATTGCAAATCCATCCTCCTGCAACACTTGTACTAGGTTAAATACAATCATACTGATCATTCAATCCTAGAATGATTCTTAATCATTGATCAACCATCTTATTAGATCGTGAAATCTAATGTGTGCAACTTCATAGGTTCGAACCTAAGCCAGTAGCATGGAATAAATTATTATACCAATTGAAGTAACCATCTAGCAATGGTACCCGATGGCCAGATAGGTCGAATGTGTAGAACAACATCCTTAGAATCCATGCGGATATAGTTTTCATATAATTCATCTCCTTGACCAAAATGCTCATAGAACACCTTAGAGTTCAACTATCAACTCTGATCAGACTGTCTACATTGTATTTCAAAATATCAAATCCATCTTATGGATTATCCTGGCCAAAGTTTTGCTATATTGAAATACAGTGATACATTCTTCTCCAACTCTTGGAGTGGTCAATCCCATCTTGATCACACACCGACTTTACAAGTACTTGACTTTGCCCATAAGCCTTTCATTACTGAATAAAAAGTTTTGTTAGTCTAATGCCAAAGCATAGTGAGTTGCTTGCAAGTCACTAAGGTGACCTTAGGTCTAAAGGACACTGATACCTATATCCCATCAGAGACATTCTCGATAGCAGAATGCTCTGAAGTTGGTCACGTTCAATGATGATGTATCCATGCATCTTACTTGTATGCCATACTAGTATCTTCACACTTCTTGATTAAGAAAAAAATCAACCTATATGGTACACAGCGATCTATGCTCGATAGAAGCTGTCGTTCTAATTAACAGCTTATCATTTGGTCGTAAACCATTTTAAGGACTAATTGATAAATCCTCTCTTTATCGAAGCTAAATAGTCCTAAGGACTTCATCAAAATAATGAAGTTCATTAAAAGATTAATACTTTATGATAAAAAATATCAAAAATATATTTTATTAATTAATAAATTAATTATAAATATAATGCAGCACAATCGTCAACAAGCTGATGATTGGCCTTGGGACATATTTTTCAATAACTCTCACTAGTCCTAAAGCCACTCGGCATAATATTTAATACCTATCTTTGACTTGTGATTGTCGAACTCCTTTATCGTCAAGACTTTAGTGAAGGGATCGGCTAGGTTCTCATTTTTGTCAATCTTTTGAAGGTCGATGTCACTTCGATCCATAATCTCCCAGATTAGGTGGAAGCGGTGCAGGATGTGCTTCATCCGCTGGTGTGCCTTTGGTTCCTTCGTGTGAGCTATGGCACCAGTGTTGTCGTAGTAGAGCAGGATTGGACCATCTAGAAAGGATCCTACTCTAAGCTTGGTGATAAACTTCCTCAGCCACATAGCTTCCTTCATGGTATCTGATGCTGTGATGTACTATGTTTTGCAAATAAAGTCTACCACAGTATGCTGTTTCAAACACTTCTAGCAGATGACTTCACCATTCAGAGTAAAGATATATCTCGACACACTTCTGCTATTATCATGATTAGATTGAAAGCTGGTGTCTATAAACCCCATAAGTTTTAGATCTAACTCGCTATAAACCAACCATTGGTTCTTAGTATTTCTCAAATACTTAAGGATGGCTTTAACCACTTTTCAGTGGTTTCATCTAGGGTCAGACTGGTATCTACTTACTACTCCTAGTGAGTATGCCACATCTAGTCTCATATATGTCATGGCATACATAATAGATCCCACTACCGAAGCATATGAGACTCTACTCATACGCTCTCTCTCTTTAGGAGTTGTCGGACAATCCTTCTTAGAGAGAGAAATTTCATGGCCTATCGAGAGATTGCTCTTTTTGGAATTCTCCATGTTGAACTTCTTTAGCATAGTATCTATGTACGTGGACTAGGATAAATCAAGCATCCTTTTAGATCTATCCCTGTAGATTTTCAACCCTAGGATGTAGGATGCTTCACCTAAGTCTTTTATGGAGAACTGTGATGACAACTAGATTTTTATTTCCTGCAGTATGGGGATGTCATTTTCGATTAAGAGAATGTCATCCACATACAGGATGAGGAATACCACTGCTGGACCATGTGCTCCCTTGTAAATCTAGGGCTCTTCTCCATTTTTAATGAAGCCATATATTTTGATCACCTTATCAAAATGCAAGTTTCAACTTCAAGATGCCCGCTTCAATCCATAAATGGATCTCTGAAGCTTGCACACCTTAGACTCATCTGTGGATGTGAAGCCCTCAGGTTATATCATATACACCTCTTCAGTCAGCTCTCCATTTAGAAAAATTGTCTTCACATCCATCTGTCAGATCTTATAATCTAGATGGATAGCTATTGCAAGCATTATCCGAATGGATTTGAGCATTACCACAGAGGAGAACATCTCGTTAGACTCAATACCATAACATTGATGATACCCCTTGGCAACCAAATGAGCTTCATAGGTCTCCACCTTTCCGTATGCACCTCTTTTCCTTTTGAAGACACACTTACACCCAATAGGTTTAACCCCTTTGGGTGGGTCAACCAATGTCCATACATCATTGACCTTCATGAATTTCATGGCCTCAAGCTATTTCTCATAATCGGATCTCTGCATAGCATCCATAATGATGATCGAATCCTCATCGTTCTCATCGAGTTCAATGGAATCACCATTTCAGACCAAGAAACCATAATATCTATTCGAATGATGCAGTATTCTACCAGATCATCATAATGGTGCAGGTACACTAGGCTCTGGATCTGATCTAATTAAATTCGACTCAGATTCAGCTATAGGTGCTAATTTTTCTTCTTATTGAACTTCATCAAGTTCAACCTTAGAGGCAATAGTTCCTTCACCAAGAAACTCCTTATCTAAAAAGATTTTCTTAAGGCTGACGAACGCCTTTTATTCTTCAGCATGGTAGAAATAGTAACCCATTCTTTGGGATACCCTATAAACACACACTTATCAGTCCAAAGTCCAAGCTTATCTGTATGCAAACATTTGACATAGACCAAACAATTCCTAACCCATAGATGAGAGATTGTAGGCTGATGCCCAGTCCATACCTCATATGGAGTCTTTGCAATAGATTTTCTTGGTACATTGTTCAATATATAACATGCAGTCTCAAGAGCATAACCTCAAAATGAAATAGGCTGATTAGAAAATCCCATCATGGATCGAACCATATCTAACAAGGTTCAATTTCTCCTTTTCGATACACCATTATGCTATGGTGTTCTTGGAGGAGTCCACTATGAGAGAATCTCATTCTCTCCTAGATATGTCAAAAACTCATTGAATAGATATTCACCTCCTCGCTTTGATTGAAAAATTTTAATACTCTTTCTACTTTATTTTTTTACTTCACTTCAAAATCTTTTGATCATTTCAAATGAATCCGACTTGTGTTTTATTAGATAGACATATCTATATCTGGATAGATCATCTATGAAAGTAATGAAGTAGAATCATCCATCTCTAGCACCTCTGCTCATTGGTCCACATACATTAGTATGTACTAGACCTAAGAGCTCAGTAGCTCTTTTATCTTTTTCAGTAAAAGGTGACTTGGTTATTTTATCAAGAAGGCAAGATTCATAGGTTGGAAGTGATTCATAGTCATTGACTTCGAGGATTTCCTCTTGAGTCAATCTATTTATCCTATTCTTATTTATGTGACCTAGCCTACAGTGCCATAGGTAGATATCAGAGATATTATCTAATCTAGGATATTTTTTAGAAATGTACATCATACTCACAGACTGTGATAAAATATAAATACCATTTCTTTATTATTCTTGCATTATTGTAATATCATTCATAATGATATCACAATAATCTTCCTTTATAAAAACATGATAACCATCTTTAGCCAAAAGGCCAACAAAGATTATATTTATCAGAAAGAAAGGACAATAATGACATTCATTCAAAGAAACGATATTAGTATTGAGAATAAGTTGAACTATTTTCATAGCTAGAATTGAAATAGACCTTCCATCTCCAACATTTCGAAATCGCTTATTATTTTCAAATCTTCTACTAATTTGAAGTTCTTACAATGTATTGCAAATATGGACTGGACTTACGGTATCCAATATCCAAGCAGAAGTATCACAAATAGACAAATTATAAGATATTATCATATAACATCCTTGATCAGCAACTACTTGCTCATCTCTCTTATTTAGTCTATTGGGGTCATGGGAATCAAGATACTGAGGATAGTTCCTCTTCCAATGCTCCTGCTCTTTACAGCACTTTGCCCGATCTAGATTATTCTTGGACATTATATTTAATCTGGGCATAGAGGCCCTAGCACAAACCACTTCATGCTACTAAACAACATTTAACTTCCGATACTTACTATCGAAGTTAGGCTTCATAAGTTTATCACTATTTAACAGTGAATGGAGCAATTGTGGTTAGGATTTAACTGCATAAAGGAGAACCAAAAGCCTAATTAGTAATTGATTCATTGAATCTAAAGATTTGGTCTTTAATCAAAAGATTTTTTTCACTATTTTATTCAAACTGGTAGCCTCTACCACCAATTTGAGAAATTATCCTAATTCTTTAGTGGGTACTAGAATCCACATAGACTACACATATGTCCAAATATGGTTGGTCAACCTATATATATCTAAGAGTAGATTTATAATCAATTATTTTTCTAAATAATTTCTAGTATTTTAATTTTGCCTCAGGTATCTTTTCAATAGGCTAGGTCCTCCACTCAAAGTCTCGGTTAGGTCCAACCATTAATATGATCATACTTGGTCCATCTAACTAATGAATGATTAAGCCCAACTATAGTTGGTCAATTAATCACCATTTAAAGATACGTGGCCAAGAAATCATATTATGAATGATAATTCTATTAGCGAATAAGCATTAGGCCTATGGGCCTCCAATGATTATCCAACTAATGCACCCATTATCATCTACTTAATGGGAGGCTATGATCTAGTTATCACCATAACTATTTTATTTTGAGGACCTAATAATTTTAGAAGATTTTAATTTAAGGAAGAGAGAAGGTCAGATAAACCAGCTTGTCATGACCCTCCCACTAGCTTCACCAAGTCAGCTTAAGGGAGACCATTAATAGGTTGGTCTAGGAGTACCTAAATCAGTCACACTGATTTATCTAACTAACATGGATCAGCTCGAATAGTCAAGTGATCTAATCAAAAATATAATTTTACCAAAAGGCTAGGTAAGTTCGATCAGTAGCAGAGTCTGCCAAAGCTTTCCTTAGACACCATCAGAAATGGCCAGATAAGTGGGCTGCCAATTGAACACTACCAACCTGGTTTACCTTAGACACTAACTGATTTAATTAGTCTTGATTATATCAACCTAACAGTTCATGCTAGACCGCATAGCCAAGAATCAAGTTAATCTTGGATCTCATTAAAAGCATGGACTTGACCAACTACAACTATTGTAATTGATCTAGATAATCATTAACCTAATCTAAGATAATAATTGATTAGATTTAGTTAATTCTCCAATTAAGTCCATTCTTTAATCTAATCCTAGGTCTAACCCAGTTAATGGACCTAATCTTCATTAATCCATTTAACCCAATGTGTTATAATTTATATTTTAAGATGTTCAATTCACAATCCTAGATCCTAATCAAACAACTTCTTAATTCTTAATTAAGTTTTGGACTGAGGATTAGGGTTCAGATTTTCAAAAATAATTTTTATGTTTGTAAAATATTTTTACAATATGGTTCTATAAACCAAGTTGCATGTTTGATTCATAATCAATATGCAAGTAAGATAAGTATGAAACTACTTTAGATCTAATCTAAACAGGTTCATATAATTAAAATAATTTCAACTATAATCAATCATAAATTATTTTAGATCAAATCTAACATATTTATGATGATTAAAATTAGATTAAAATATTTTTAATTAGATTATAATTTTTTTAAATTTAATCTAAAATTTTATGATCAATGTTTTAGATTAGCACGTACTAGGATAACCTCTCCACTGTAAGGAATAAACCTTACAATAGGACAACCTTATAGCAATCCGTGCAATCTAAAATTTTTATTTTTAAATTTAAAACTATTTTAAATCTAATAAATTATAAATAAAATTAGATCATACCTAATAAATTTATGATAAGAAGTAGATCAATACGAACTAGGACAACCTCTCAACTGTAAGAGATAAACCTTACAATCGGACAACCTTATAGCAATTCGTGTGATCAAAATTTTTAATTTTTAATTTAATAATAAGATTATAAATTATATTTAATCTAAGAAATAATCTAAAGATGCATATATAATCTTATAATAATCAACCTAGGCTCTGATAACAATTGTAGGAACCAGATCTAGGATTTTAGGACTGGATCTTGAAACTTTTTTAAGATTAGACAGCAGAAGACTCAAATAAATCAATATTTATTTATAAAATTAAAGAATACACTAGATCTAAGATTCTATTATATGATTATGGTATGAGATTAAATAAAAAATTAAAAATATAAAGAAAGAAGAAGTGTTGATCATATCAAAATAGATCTACACTAGATCAGAATCATATGAGTAATAAGAGATTAGATCTTTGTTACCTATGTAAGTTAGACATTATAACTTGTTGATCCATTCTTGAGGATGATGTTGTGATCTGTACATGTATCCAGCCTCTAGGAGTCGTCCACACGAGCTCACGAATCACGATCAGAAGTCCTGATGCAGGAAATCAGCATAGCATGCTAGTACTATGCTGATCCTTCTTCATCGATCGATCTGGAACCACCTTCTTCAAATCCTAGACTCTCCAATTTTTAAAAGAAAGGTGAGAGATTTTGAACCTAGGAAACCTCTCAAAAATCTCTAAAGAAGGAGTAAGATATCAAAGAAAAACCTTAGAAAAAGAACCCTTCTTCTTCTTATTTTCTCTCACCTAGATGCCTAGATTGATGTCTATGAAATTCCCATGCCCTAATATTCTTTCTCTCTAATTTTTACATGGTCCAAAGAAATATTAATGATCTATAATTCATGAAAAAATTAGTATAAAATTTATTTTAAATATTGAGATATGGAAGAGTCGTGTCTAGGTCAAACACCTAGATAAGGCAGGTCCAAAATAGGCAACTAGTTGGGGCACCCAACACTTAGGCACCCCATCCTTTCTTTATGCCATGGACTCCCAGGAATAAGCACACAAAATCCTCCTCTTTCCCATGAAAATATAAGTGAAAAATCAGGGATGTGGGTGGTACAAAGAAAGGAGGAGTTTTAGATGATTAAAATTCTATCTCATAAAATTTAAGTTAAAACCAACTGCTAGTTTGACTTGGTCCACAATCAAATGCCATCTAAGAAATAAGAGAACTTTATAGGCATGCATGAAGGCCTGGGGAAAGGTTTTTCTATGTTCAAAATCAAAGAGAAGGGGCATGGGGGGTGTGAGGGGTCAATGGTGCAAGGAATAGGGAGTCCTAGTCATACTAGGATTCCTATTCTGACTTGGTCCAAGTGATCTATGAACCAAATTAAATTAGGATTAATGTAATCCAAGTAAATTAGATTCTAAATAAATTAAAAACTTAATAAAATTAGATTAGATTAAATTTAATTTTAATTTAATTTTTTAATCAAATTAAAAAATTGGGTTGACCCAAGTCGTAGTTGAACTAGGACTAGCTCTTCCTTGCACTTGGCTTATCCAATAAATCAATTAGACTTGATCCAATCAAATTCAAATCAAATCTAATTAAATTATATTTAATTAGACTTAATCTTAGTCCTTTGGCTTAATCAAATTAAGTCAATTAGCAATCAAATTGCTAATTGATCATCCTACAACACTTGCACTAGGTTAAACATTAATCACATTGATTATTTAACCCTAGAACAATTCTTAATCATTGATCAACCATCCAATCAGATCGTGAACTCTAATATGTGAAACCTGAAGAGAAATCTAGATTTTTCGATCCAGGTTCGTTCAGATCTGATCTGATCAAGAGATATATTTCAAAATTTTTCTCTTTGATCTGTATTAGATCTGGGATGTTTTAGATCTGATTCTTATTATTTTAATAAATAAAATAAAATAAAATAAAGATAAATTAAATCAAATTTAATTTACCTAATTTGGATAATCTAATTACCCAATGATGATCCTGTATGCAGTGGAAAGTTCTGGATCTAGCCACGCAATCGCCTGGCCTCTACCGATATCCACTCAGGTTGGATCTAGAGATCCTCTTCTTCTCTATCACGTCTCCAAAAATCAAATTTGGATCTGATCTGGAGGATCTTCAAAACTCCTTTTGAAGATCAGCAGTCGTCCTTTGCAGCAGTGCAGCCTTCTAGCTTTAACTCGCCTTTCTTTGATCTGGATCGCACCAACCAAAATCCAAAACTCCTTTTGGACATGGAGAGCAAGGGGAGAAGGTGGGTTTGGCATTGAGGAAGAGGGGAGAGGCAGCCTTGGGGCATGGGGAATTGTGATTCAATCATCTCATGTGAGTTGGGCGCAGGGTCTTATTTATAGACTAAGCGTGATCCAACTCCTCTTCTTCCCAACCAATCACAATCCTTTGTGAAATCAGATCTAAATCTGATTGGTGGGAATAGAGTCCCCTAGATTCCTCCTTAGAGGGTGCCTAAGACCAGTCAAAGTTGGTTCTTAGAAGAACTCTAATTGGAATCCAAAAAGGAGATGGAGTCCTTGTCCAACAAGGACTCCTAGGCGCCTCCAACTTGGGCACACGCCAAGGGTGGCGTGCGCCCTCCTCCTTGCCAGGTTCTGGTAGGGGGACAGGCCCCCACCAGCTCTCCAATAGGTGCATGACATGTGGACAAAAGTCAAAGTGTCAATGGTCAACATTTGACCAGTCAAAGGTCAACTTTTGACCAAAGTCAAAGGACGAGAAATGGCAGGTGACCAAAAATGGTAGGTAATGTCTTATAAAATAAGACAACCTTTTCTGACTTGGACAACCTCCAGTCAGACCATATGAAGGCCTCTGATTGAGCACAAACTCCTTTGGCTCAGTCAGGACAACTTATTTATGATAGTAAAAGAAGAACGTTAGGTTCAATCGAGTGCTAGCACGATTTTCTTGAACCTAATTGAATCTCATTCAGATCAATTGAACTAGATCAGTTCAATTGATGATCACCAGATTCAAACCCTTGTTTGTGTGACCCAGTTAGGTTCAGTTCTGTATGGTAATGGGATATGTCATGATCTCTATCATCGACATCATCGAAACTCCTTTCGATGGATCAGAACTCTTCTGATTCGAACAGCTAGAATGATCGATCATCTAAATCATTCTAATTGCTCCCAAAATCCACCAGTGACACCTAGCAGTATATGGTGGCAACCCATCAGGGCTGAATGCAAACCTCTTGGTGCAGCTACCTGTGTGATTAAGTTCTTCTATCTTGAGCCCCGATCAGATTAGGGTTAAGGTGAACTCGTCAAACCCTAGTTTCTGTCATATGATGTAATCATTCGATTCAAGTCCGATGTGAAAATCCTAAATAGAAACTCTTTCTATTATTTCACTCTGCCATGGCCATGGGCTTCTGGACTTGATTCTCATGATCATCATAGGGCTGCTCCTCTACCACCGAGGTAGATAGATTCCATCTTGATGCAATCCAGTTCCTACAATGAACATGCTATAGCCAACATACACCTCAGGGTTCCATATGGCTAGGAGATCCGAGTTATGGTGTAGTCAAACTATAACACCCTCAAGGTGAACTGCCGATGCACCTCAGGTCAAAGAACCAGACACACTACTGCAGCATCGAGTCAGAGTCAGTCATTGACGAGAAGGTAGACTTCCCTAATGACTACTCGAGGTGGTCACGCTCAGTGCCCTCGTTCTCTAACGAGTACCTGTACTCTCGCTCCGGTGTCTCCACACCGTAGACTCAAGACTCATCTACTAAAGAGAAGCGATTGTACACCAACCTTCCGGATCAATCACCATCCTCGTGATGATCCTATGGTCGGAGCATTTTATGAGTTAATAATGATTATTTATGTCTTAAATTTTCAACTCTTGAAAATATGAATTATCATTACCATTAACTCAAAGGATGTATCACAGACACTAAATACACATATGTGATAGAAAATAACCCATTTTATTTATTATAGTCATAATTATAATTTTGCCCCTAGAAGTGTATTACAAGTGTCAGCCAATTCTGGCTTCTAGGGCACATATATCTAACAATCTTCCACTTGTCCTAAAGCCAATTGGCTACAAGTCTAAGTCCCATCTTCTCAAGGTGGGCTTCGATCTCTGTTGGCCCAACGGCTTTGTAAGTGGGTCTGCCACATTATCTGTGGAGTTGACTCTCTTGACCTCGACGTAACCCTTCTCGAGGTAATCGCGGATGAGATGGTATCGCCGCTCAATGTGCTTGGATTTCTGGTGAGACCTCGGCTCCTTAGCAAGGGCTATGGCGCCATTGTTGTCGCAGTATAGAGGAATGGCATCTGATGGCATTACTCCAATTTCTGCAGCAAACTTCTTGTACCAGAATGCTTCCTTCATAGCCTCTGATGCAGCAATATATTCTGCTTCCATGGTGGAATCTGCTATCACAGTTTGCTTGGAACTCTTCCAGCTGACAGCACCACCATTGCACACAAACAGACTCCTAGATGTCGACTTTCGATCATCTATATCGGACATGAAATCCGAGTCTGTGTATCCCTGAACTTGGAGTTCTCCATTACCAAAGACCAACATCATATCCTTAGTTCTTCTCAAGTACTTAAGGATACATTTCACAGAAGTCCAGTGTTCTTCACCTGGATTTGACTGATATCTGCTTGTGACACTCACAGCATGGGCTATATCAGGTCGTGTACATAGCATGGCATACATGAGGCTCCCTATTGCAGAAGCATAAGGGATCTTGCTCATGCATTCTATTTCCTCAGGTGTGCTGGGGCACATCTTCTTGGAAAGATGAATACCATGTCTGAAGGGTATTAATCCCCTCTTAGAGTTTTCCATACTAAACCTCTTTAGTACTTCCTCTATGTACATCTTCTGTGAAAGTCCTAGCATCCTATTCGGTCTATCCCTATAGACCTTAATTCCTAGAATAAAGGATGCTTCACCTAGGTCTTTCATGGAGAATTCCTTGGACAACCATATTTTGACTATCGTCAACATGGGAATATCATTCCCAATAAGGAGGATGTCATCCACGTACAATACGAGGAAGACAACAGCGCTCCCACTGACCCTTTTTGAAAACACATGGTTCCTCTTCATTTTTGATGAAACCAAACTTTTTGATCACATCATTGAAATGAGTGTTCCAGCTCCGAGATGCTTGCTTAAGTCCATATATGGACCTTTGCAGCTTGCAAACCTTGTGATCAGTATCACTGGATGTGAAACCTAGCAGGCTGTTCCATATAGATATCTTCCTCAAGATATCCATTTAAGAATGCCATTTTCACGTCCATTTGCCATATTTCATAATCGAAATAGGCTGCAACGGCAAGCAATGTGCGGATGGATTTTAGCATAGCCACTGGGGAAAAGGTATCCTGATAGTCAATGCCTTCGCGTTGACTATAACCTTTTGCCACTAGTCTAGCCTTGAATGTCTCCACATTCCCATCTGCACCAATCTTTCTCTTGAAGATCCATTTACACCCAATAGGTACTATACCTTCTGGTGGATCTACCAAGGTCCAGACTTGGTTTGAGTGCATCGAGTCAATTTCTGACTGCATTGCCTCTAGCCATTTCTCAGAGTCGATATCTGATATCGCCTCGTTGTAGGTTTTGGGATCATCACCATGAGCACCATTACCTACGAGGAACATTTTCTCTACTTCCTCTGAAATAATACCTAAGTATCTTTCAGGGGGATGGAAAACTCTTTTCGATCTACGAGGTGGAGGAGGTAGTGTTCTTATTGGCTCAACCTGATTTGGTTCCAATTGGTCCTTAGCTCGTTGTACTTGTGAGACTTTCTCATCAAGCTTGAATCTGCTTTCCAATGCCGCTATCTTGAATAAACTATTTTTCAAGAAAGATGGCATGTCGACTCACAATCACATTGTGGTCTTCTGGAATGTAGAAATAGTATCCTAATGACTCTTTAGGATATCCTATGAATCGAGCTCTAAAGGACCTAAACTCTAACTTGTCCGCTTGTTGTCTTTTGACATGAGCCGGACAACCCCAAATTCTGAGATGACTCAGACTTGGTTTCTTACCGTGCCATATCTCATACGGTGTGGTAGGAACGGTTTTAGAGGAACCCTATTCAGTAGATAAATTGAAGTTAACAATGAATGTCCCCAAAGAAAATCAGGAGGTCTGTGAAGCTCATCATGGATCGAACCATATCCAATAGAGTCCGATTTCTCCGTTCTGAAACTCCGTTGAGTTGAGGTGTTCCTGGTGGAGTCCATTGAGAGACTATGCCATTCTCCTTAAGATAGTCTAGGAATTTCCGGCTAAGGTATTCACCTCCTCGATCTGATCGAAGAACCTTAATGGGTTTTCCAGTTTGTTTTTCTACTTCATGTCTGAATTCTTTGAACTTTTCAAAAGCTTCAGACTTATGTCTCATAAGATACACATACCCATACCTAGACAGATCATCAGTAAAGGTAATGAAGTAGACAAAATTGCCTCTAGCCGGCACATCAAATATAGGCCGCACACACTGTTAATATATGTGCCCTAGAAGTCAGAAATTGGCTGACACTTGTAATACACTTCTAGGGGCAAAATTGTAATTTTGAATAATAATCAATAAAATGGGTTATTTTCTATCATATATGTGTATTTTGTGTCTGTGATACATTCTTTGAGTTAATGGATTGATAATTCATGATTTTCAAGAGTTTGAAAATTTAAGACATGAATAATCACTTATTAACTCATAAAATTGCTTCGACCATAGGATCATCACGAGGGATGGTGATTGATCCGGAAGTTGGTGTACAATCGCTCTCTTTAGTAGATGAGTCTTAAATCTACGTGTGGAGACATCCGAAGCGAGAGCTACGATACTCGGTTATGAGAACGAGGGCACTGAGCGTGACCCACCTCGAGTAGTCATTAGGGGTCTACTTCTGCTCTATGACTAGACTCGATGCTCAGTAGTGATTGTTTGCTTACTTTGACCTGAGGTGCCATCCGGCAGTTCACAACTTGAGGTGTTATAAGTTGACTACACCATTACTGATCTCCTAGCCATTGGAACCTGAGGTGTATGTTGGCTATAGACATGTTCATTATAAGGAACGATGGATGGCATCAAGATGGATCTATCTACCTCGGTGGTAGAGAAGCAGCCCTATGATAATCATGAGAATCAAGTCCAGAAACATGGCCCATGGCGAGAGTGAAAATAATGAGAAAGATTTTCTATTTGGATTTTCACTTCGGACTGTGAATCGAATGATTATATCATATGACAGAAACTAGGGTTGATGAGTTCCCCTAAACCCTAATCTGATTGGGCTCAGATAGAAGAACTTAATCACACAGATAGCCTGCAACCAGAGGTTCGCATTCAGCTCTGAGGTTGCCACCATATACTGCTAGGTGTCACTGATGGATTTTGGAGCAATTAGAATGATTTAGATGAATCAATCATTCTAGCTGTTCGAATAGAAGAGTTTTGATCCATCGAAAGGAGTTTCGATGATGTCGATGATGGAGATCATGATTATCCCATTACCATACAGAACTGAACCTAACTAGGTCACAAAAACAAGGGTTTTTGAATCTGGTGATCATCAATTGAACTGATCTAGTTTAATTGATTTGAATGAGATTCATTAGGTTCAAGAAAATCGTGCTAGCACTCGATTGAGCCAACGTCTTCTTTTGTATCAAAATAAGTTGTCCTATCTGAGCCAAAGGAGTTGTGCCTCAACAGAGGCCTTTATATGGTCTGACTGAGGTTGTCCAAGTCAGAAAAGGTTGTCTTATTTTAAGACATACCTACCATTTTTGTCACCTACCATTTCTTATTTTTTGACTTTGTCAAAAGTCTACCTTTGACTGCGTCAAACTGTGACCATTCCATATCTTTACTTTTGACCACATGTCATGCACCTATTGGAGAGCTGGTGGGGCCTGTCCCCTACCAGACCTGGCAAGGAGGGCGGCACACCCAAGAGTCGTGCCCAAGTTGGAGGCGCCTAGGAGTCCTTGTTAGACAAGGACTCCATCTCCTATTTGGATTCCAATTAGAGTTCTTCTAAGAACCAACTTGACTGGTCTTAGATGCCCCTCTAAAGGAAGAATCTTCAGGGTCTCTATTCCCACCAATCAAATTTAGATCTATTTCACAAAGGATTGTGATTGGTTGGTGAAGAGAGGAGGTGGATCACACTTAGTCTATAAATAAGACCCTACGCCCAACTCATTCATCATATGAGATTGAATCACAATTCCCCATGGCCCCAAGGCTGCCTCTCCCCTCTCCTCAAGGCCAAACCCCCTTCTGCCTTCTCCTCTCCACGTCCAAAAGAGTAGTTTTGGATTTGGTGGTGCGATCCAGATCAAAGAAAGGCGATTCAAAAGTAGAAAAGTCTGCACTACGTCAAACGGACGACTGCTGATCTTCAAAAGGAGTTTTGAAGATCCTCCAGATAGATCCAAATTTGATTTTTGGAGGTGTGATAGAGAAGAAGAGGATCTCTAGATCCCAACCTGAGTGGATACGGGTAAGAGGCCAGGCGACTTGCGTGCTAGATCCAGAACTTTCCACTGCATACAGGATCATCAGGTAATAGGATTACCAAATTCAGGTAAATTAAATTTGATTTAATTTATTCTTATTTTTATTTTATTATTAAAATAATAAGAATCAGATCTAAAATACATCTAATAATACGATGAGAAGAAAAATTTTGAAATATATCTCTTGTATCATGATCAGATCTGAACGAACCTGGTCGAAAAATTAGGAATTTTCCCTTCAACTGGTTCAGTGCCATGGTTCTAAAATTATTTAGATCTTATTTTTGAATTTAAATTTTAATTAGAAAATAAGTGATTTCAGATATCATCATGAGATGTGATTAAGATCTAAAAATCAGAAAAAATTAAGAATTAAATAATTTGGATCTAAGATTAGAAGATATGATGACTAGTTCTAGAATAGAAAGTTTCTAATAGAATAATCTTGCATGTTTCTTGATTTAAATCTAATTAATCATACTTTAGATCTTTTTATTTAACCTATTTTTTCCGATATATAAGTGGTTATAATAAATCTTAAAAAAAATATCAAAATAAAATTATTTAATTTTTCAATATCAATACGAGGATATGAATTGAATGCATTCCTAGACTAGTTTGTAGAATAGTTCCCTACATAATTATCTAGAAATTAGAATTTAATTTGATTAGATCAATTTAAATTCTAATTTTTTTTAGATTATTAATGAGAAATAATTTAGATCTGAAAACATGCATGATTATGATACATGAGATGTATGCAAAATATGCCATAATTAGAATCTGATTTTATATATGAGATAATTATGATTAGATCAGAATATTATTTTGTAGTATTGAATGTTCTGTAAGGATATCCTCTTGGCCGTCCGGTCATAAGAATGAAGAAGGGTTAAAGGCCCTCTCTTTCCATTCGATGGGGTGTTCCTTATGATGTGTAGGGGTGCCTGCAATGTTCGTACCTTAATCAGGAACCGCAAAACTTACTTTCCTGGCAAAAACCCTAGATCCTGAAAACCCTAAGATTTATGGTGCATATTTTATTTAATGACCTACTTAATTAAGAATTAAGTTTATGGAAATATTATTAGGTCTAAAAATTGAGAATTTCAAATCTAAAGACATATTCATAATACTGAGTTCGGTGCTTGGGTAGCTTAATTAGGTCTAAGCGTTGATGCAAATCGATCAAGAGTTTGGTTAGATGGATCAACAATGCTTAAAATTTGGACGCATGCCTAATAGGATTAAGTCTGGGTCAAAGAATCGAGTCACGATCAAGCAAGACCTAATTTGGCTCAGAGGTTAGAGATTTGGATTGTAAGGCTAACACCAATTGGTTCTGGCTCAACAAATTTGTGTCTAAAGGTAAGTTTGGGCATAGAACGATCGACTGTTTTAATTTTGGAAGCTACCTCGACCTGAATGTGTTCTTGTTGAGTTAATGGTTATATTCCTTCCAACCGATGCTTACTTACCCTGGCCATCATCTTTTCCACAGTTTCTGATCTGAGGTAGTCAATAATCTGAGCTAACCCATGCCACTAAGGTTGGTCATAATTGTTTATGACTAAGCCAAGTCTAGTTTAATGAGACCTGAATCAATTATCCCTAAAGAAAAGATTAAGTCTGAGGTCTTCCCACCATTGTAAGATGGCGGGCCCTCCCGAGTGATATGTTCTCAAGTTGGATTATAGTGGCCAGTTGCACCGGGAAAGACGCAAACCATGTCTATTCGGCATTGGATGCTTAATGGGCTGGAGGATGAGTTGGGCTCAATATTCCTGGATACGGTGGAAAGACTTCAATTAGGAATTCAGTCTATGCAAATGGTGGGTCTGACTTTATAAGGAAGTGGATCAATAGTCCGGATAATGGTGAGATTCATGAATTAGAGACCAGTTTGGGTGCAACCATGATTAGAGAATCATTGAACAAGAGTTTGTTCCACGTCATTGGCTAACTCCATCACCAATAATATTAGGTGAGTGATGAGTAGTTGGTGAGACCGCACACCCACTAAGAAATCATTAATCGTGGAGATTTTCACGCCATCTCTACAGTAGGAAAATGTAGGGATCGGAAAAATAGTCGGGAGCTAATTTATTTAAAAAATAAAATTTCTAAACAAATTGTCAAGTCCAAAATTTAATAAGTAATCTAAAACCTTTTAAGAATCTTTGACTCTCTATAGGAAAATGTCAAAAGCGTCCACCCAATTGGCCAATATACTGGACACACATAGACTGACTGGACCCAATTATAAAAGATTAGCTCAGGAACACAAAATTATTTTGAGGTTAGAGAAGTTAACCACATGTCTGGACCAGGATCCTGCCCACCTTTGCTAGCCCATTCATCTGTTAATCAGAGAGCAGTCTCTAGAAAATTAAGATTGACAAGATAATAAGGTCAGATATTACATGTGGGCTCGATGCTGATGAGCTC
>QRFJ01007987.1:0-41004 GCA_006176705.1 Cocos nucifera | reverse complement strand
GATAGAGAAGAAAGAGGATCTCCAGACTAGCTCGAGTGAGATACTGATAGAGTTCAGCACTTGCGTGGCTTAGATCTAAAACCTTTCGCTGCTTACAGGATCATAATGAAGGTAATAGGATTACCACATTCAAGTAAATAAATTTAATTAATTTATCTAATTTATTATTATATTACATATATAATGATTAAGGATTCTAAATATCTCAGATCTGATTAGGATCATGAAAAAAAAATTTAAATATGTCTCTTTGAATCTATACAGATCTAAGAACTAATCCGAAAATCTGATTTCCTTCATCATTGCATCATCTCACATATTGTGGTAATGACATTATTTTCTTATCAAAATTTACAGATTAACCGTTTGAAGGCTTCCAAATTCATTTTTCAATTTTTCTTTATGTATTGTCAACTTTTGGGTGTGTTTGCTATATCCATGTTTATTTTTAATAAATCCCTATGTAGTCTTGTATCCTAAATATCTACTATTAAAGTTGTAGCTATATAGCAATAGAAAATATACTGATGTGATAGGATAGCTGCCAACCAATATGTCATTTATTAGTAGGCTAATCATACCTGCATGCTGATTTGAAATGATAGACAGATATTCTGATAGTGGTCTAATAGAGGATTACTCCGAAATAATGCTAAAACCAGCCCCCATGTATCTATGATTCTTCATCTACTATTACAATGAAAGTAAAAAAATCTGATTATTTTCATCAACAACCATTACAATCATCAATTTTTCTTCATACTTTTCATACAAAAATATTGTATCAATACTAATTATTGTTCTACAGTATTTGAAGCCTTCAATCGATGGTGTAAATGCCCAAAAAATATGATCAAAGATAGCAAATGATGGATGATCGGTAGGAGTGCTAATAAACTTCACCCAAGATTTAGGATTAAATTATTCTACAGCACGTAGCCACTTGGATAATCAGTCATATGACTTATTGCTATCTCTATATACCAGGGCTATTGCTTTCTATTTCGCCTCCCATAGCTTTCTATAACCAATCATATAATTGAATCTATTCTTTATGACTACACTAATGCCTGTGATAAAAATTATGGATATTTTTTTTATAAGATTCTATATTTTATTAGTGGTAAAATTCGAACTAAGTCTAAAGTGATCTTACAAAAGTATGATCAAAATACATGTATGCGAACTAGCATACTTATAATTTTAAAATAATTAACCTACTTAATGGCTCGAAGCTTTTAATTACATCCTGACTCCATATTCTTATATTTAACAATTCAAAGATTTGGCTCTGACTCAACAACATTGAATCCATGATGTGTGTCCACTAAATATTACCTTACCATAGTTTGTAGTTCTATCTTATCTGCAAAATGGAGTCCTTTACAGAACTCATCACCTCTTTCCTAGATACTACAAGGTGTGTGCAATCCAAAAGATATTGGTATATTGGTAGCCATCCAATCAATGCTCCTAAATATAACTAAAGGAGTTTCAAATACTGGATAATTTGGATGCTTCATATTAGGTGAGAACTGTACGTCATGGGATGTACGCACTTGTTGAGCATCATCATTCATACCTTCTTCACTATGTATATTATCTTTCTCAAAAAATCGATTGTCAATATGGATGGCATCATCGGCCCCTATGTACAGTGAGACTTGTTTGATAATAGGTTTTGACACATCACTATCCATTGCCAAATGAACCTCCGTATCTCTTGAACCAATATTTAGCAGAATATTAGCCATAGAAGGACTAGAAGTTCTAACCTGTTCGCTCATTTGTATTGTCAATCTAATATCCCAGTTAGCTACTTCATTGTACTCTAAATTGGAAATAGTTCTTATGCCCTCAATAGGTTGCACATCAATGTACAACTCCACAGTAGATAAATAAGAATGTGAACTTATAATTAAAAATATAATCTCCATATCTTCATCATCAGTAATCGAAATAGGTTCATATTTCAGATTTGTCGGCTGCACAATAGTAGGATATCTATATATTACCATTATTCTATTTGTACTACTATCTATATGAAAAATTCTATATAACCTATCCTCCAACTTCTTAAGTTTCATTCCATTTTTCAATCTAATAGTCTTTTTGAAGGTTTTAGTGAAGGATTTCTAGCTCTACTTTTGAATTTTTTTTAAAAAAATAATAAATATAGTAGAAAATAAAATTAATCTAATTAATTTAGAGCTATTGATCATGTCAAAAAATCGTACACTAAGGATCTAAATATGATATACATGCTTTAAATTTGAAAACTACATACTAGTAGTAAAACTATTTTTACTACTAGTTCTACGTGTTCAGGACATGATACCTATACGGATAGCTGAACTCCATAATTCGATCACCATTGAGAAGGTTCACTCATCATGATACAGCCACACAGTATGTCTAACCTTCGCAGATCGTCCACATGAGGTCCTGGTCCCGATCGGCTCCTTTGGAGTGCTAGCTCGATGCTGGAATGCTTCGATGACTGATCTCGACTGAATGGCTTCATCCATGAGCTTTTCAGATGCTCTGGATCGTAGTAGACGTAGTAGAGAGATAGAGAAGGTTTTTTCTAAAATTTGGTGGGCTTACAATACTCGTAGCTCACACAAACTCTTTTCGAACCCTAGATCGAAACCCTAGGGTGGCACACTTAGAAAACCCTGCACCCAACTCTCTGTATTTTTCTTTCTCTCAAACTTTTCTAATTTTTCTCTCATGTAGGAAGGGAGGAATGCACACTAAGGTTTCTCACTCAGATAATGTGTGCATGCCCAGAGATAAGTGCAATTTATTTTGTGCAAGACCAAGTCAAAATAGTGTGGAGGGATAAGGATGGGTTGTTGATGGCTCAAATTCAAATCTCTTTTGAATTTAAACTAAAACAACCTAGCACTTATCTATATGGGGAATGAGAGACCTAGGCGTCCACCCCTTTGTGCATGGGAAAAGTTTCAAGAAACTTTTCCTCATATAGTGAGGTGGCGGGTAGATTAGTTAAACTAGTCACAATTGAAACCTCATTTAATTAAACCAACCCAATCCAAATTGGCCAGGCTCAAGTAGATCAAATTAAACCTAATTAACTTAGGCTTAAATAGGTTTAATTAAATCTTAATTAAATTAGAAATTGATCAAGCTCAATTTTTGATCAAATCAGGGATCAAACCTTCTTGATGATTAGGTCATCTCATAATCTAATCGGATTAAAGCCAATTAAATCCAATTCAATTAGACTTGATCCATAAATCAATACTCAATCAAATTGAGTTAATCAGCGATCAAATCATTAATTAAATCTCTCATAAATATAGAGTCGAAATTCAATAGGTGTTTGGATAATAAAGTTCCATCAAAATGAAACTCTTGTTTGAAGAGTCCCAAACCAGTAGGACTGTTGATTCTAGTATCCGAAACAAGTGAAACTTGTGATTGTAGAGTTCCAGACCAATAGGACTCTCGATCATAGAGTTCCAAACAAGTAGGACTCATAGTTTCAAAGCAGTAGGACTCTTGATCAAAAAGTTTCGATCTAGTAGAACTCTTGATCATAGAGCCTCAATCAAGTGGGACTCAGAGTTCCAACCCAGCAGAACTCCTGGTCAAAGAGTTTCAGTCCAGTGAGACTCTTGACCATAGAGTTTCAGTCCGGTGGAACTCTTCACCAGCCATCAAATTAGGTAGGAACCTCTAATATGTATGACCTTGCAGGTTCGAACCTAAGCTAGTAGTATAAGAATCAATTCCTGTATTAATCGAAGTGACCATTTAGCAATGGAATCCGACGTCTAGATAGATCGAATAATCGCAATCATAATATTTAGAATCTATGTGAATATGGTTACCATATAATTCATCTTTTTGACCTCCATGTATAGGATGACTTTGGATCAAACTGCCAACTCTGAAAAGTATATACAAATTGTGTCTCAATGCAATTAACCTTGTGACTCCTCATAAAGACTACCTTGGCTAAAGATTTGCTAAATCGAAATATAATTGAACACAGCTCTTGAATTGAAGTGATCAATCCTATCCTGACTCACATACTGACTCCTCAAGTACTTGATGATATCTAAAAATCTTCCATCATTGAATTAAAAATTCAGCTAGTCTAGCAACAAAGCACGGTGAGTTACTTGAAAGTCACCATGGTGATCTTAGATTAGAGGGATATTATACCCATATTCCATCAGCATAAATCTTGATAGTAGAAACGCTCCAGAGTTAGTCACGTTCAGTACAGATGTATCCCTACATCTCACCTACATACCATACTATTATCTTCATATTTCTTGGTTAAGAGGACAACCAATCCATATGCCACACAATGATCTACACTCGATAAACATTGTCATCCTCTATAATAACATATTATTTGATCGCAAATAGGTTTAAGGATTAAACGACAAATCCTCCTTTGTCGATTCTAAATAGACCTAAGGACTTCACCATCATACAAGAGTTCATTAGAAGATGAAAGATTTATGATGAAAAAGCTAAAATAATTTTTATTTAATCATAATTTATATATATGTATAAAATATAATTCAACCATCAATAGGCTGACGATTGGCTTTAGGATATTATTCCCAAGACTTTTGTGGTCTGCCAGTATACTCTATTTCATATGGCCTTTAACCATAGAATCATTGATATAGCATAAGGCCGTTATTATTTCTGTAATTTTTACTATCTATAAAATAAATTAATTCGATTAACATAGCTTAAATTCTTCAAATTGATCAAATGCATGACATAAATGAATTTAACCTAGCACTAAATTGACACAATGCAATCAAATTAATCTAATTCATATAAGTTAATTAAAAGTAAACTAATTAATATAATCTAATTTACTTCAAATTAATTCAAGTTCAATTCAAATTTAATTAAAATTATTTAAATTAACATAAATTATAATAAATTAAAATAAAATTAATATAACATAATAATAATTAAAATAATTCTCTAGCATCAGCATTACCTCATATTCAGTATGACTTTGGACCCACATGTATAATTCCATCTCATGTCTCGTCTCCATGCTTCAATTCTTCATTTTTATTTACTAAATGGACCCAAATGATACAGCTTTACACTAATTTGTAAGGAATTAATTGAATATCATTACTAATTATAGGAAATATCACTTCAATTAAATATCAAATACTCGTGGATCAGATACACTAACTGATATTATTGCTTACAAATTTTTTTATTTTAAAATAAAATTTAAAGTAGTTATGATTTGGAGAGAAAAAAGCATGACTTGTGCATCCAAATTTTATTTTCAATAAAACAACAAATGCTTACCCTCCTATCATTAAATAATCCAATCAACCTAATTAATCTAATTACTATGATTAAAATAAAATAATACAGTAAAAATTAATCATAATAATATAAAAATATTTAAATCTAAATAAATTATTTAAAATAAAATTTGAAAATTATCAAATCAAAAAAAAAAACCTAGCCAATTGAGAAAATGTGGAACACGAGAAAGTCGGAGGCCGAGTGAGGAAGCTAGAGATTCAACAACCAAAACATAAAAAAAAAAAAGAAAAAAAAAAAAAAAGAAAAGTGGGGTCAGATAGGGTGCAGATCAGGAGTGAGGCTGGGATCGAGTCTGATGGGGAACCATCGGATGGCAGGGGATAAGGGGGACCAAGGTGGAGCTGGAAAAAATCGAATGGTTGAGGCAGGGGGACCATGGGGATCAATAACCAAAACACCGAAAAAAAGAAAAAAAAGAAGAAAATGTGGGGCTGGATGTGGGGGCAAGGGGGACCGGTGGGGCTGGACAAGGGGGACCGACGGTGGGGCTGGGGACCAGGCCGGGTGAGGAGGTATTGATCGGACGGCAGGGGATAAGGGGGACCGGGGGTGGGGCTACGAACAAAGGGGTGAACGTGGTAAGGTGACACGAAATTACCCTCTCAATGGACAATCTCATTGAACTCGCCGGTTGAGCTGGTGACTGCGCCTGGGGCCATATAGCCTCTCTCTCCTGCCACGTGGGAAGCATGGCTAGCATGAAATCATCATTTGAGGAGGTGAATTCACACGTGGACTGCATTTTTGGAATGAAGTTCTGGATGACGGTAGTTTTGAAATTAAGTAATAAAAAAATAATAATAAAATCCTCATTTTATTGCTCACCATCACTCATATATTATTATATAAATAAAAGAAAAGAAACTCAAAGAAAATAGATCAATATAATCGTTTGGCAGAAGCAGGTGGGTTATGCATTGTAACTTATATATCATTCTTTTTTTGATATTTCTATATTTCTAAATAATTTTTTGATATATATTCTTGCCATTTTTTATCTATAATAGGTAATTTGTGCTATTATTGATTTTTGAACAAAAAAGAAATTAATATTTATGCCATTGACCTCTTCTTGTAAATTCTCATGACTTTTTAATTATGCCTCATATTCCATTTTATTACATGTATTAATATTATTAATGTAAATGTCATTTATAAAGAAAACATCAATTTGAGACTGTGCACTAATTAATAAATGTTCACATTTTTAAAGAAAACATTTCTCTTACTAGAAATGATTGTTATCATTCTAATGATTTACATTTGAATGAACCCTTTCTGCTCATTTAAGTTGGCAGCCTTGGCTTATATATTTCATATGATTTGTGTAAATGAAAGAGAACTTGAACATTGAGGTGATTGTGCTTGTGTGCATGGGCTCACCTCAATTCTTGGGCAGCCGATCTTTTAAATTTCTGATTTAGCATTAGAACCAAATCAATATTATATATTTTACTCTAAAAGAGCTGGGTCAACTCTTTGTTTTCTTTGTTTTGATGAGATTTTCAATGGTTAAATTGGGATGGATTGTATTGGCAACAAGTTACAATGGCATAAGTTGAGATAGGTTAGCTGGGTTAGAATGAATCTAAAGTTAAGTTGGGCTGGTTTGTGTGAGGATACAACTTATCGTGATTTGGATTGGGCAAAATGAATTAGAAGGTGAAGTTAATATGGTAGGATCAAATCATGTGTGTAACTTATAGATCAGTTGATCATGCATTTATCAGTGATAATCACTGCCTTGATACTAATAATTATCACATGTGAAATCACAATTATAAGTTGATCATATATCGGAAACTTGACAATAAAAACTATCCCCCTTCAAAACTTTTGTTCAATCCGTGCATGTTTAATTGAATTGGTGGAATTGAAAGTGGAGCCCAATCAAATACGATACATATCGACAAAGACCGTATGGGGCTCCAAATGCGGGCTCCAAACTATCCCCCTTCAAAACTTTTCCTCCTTTTCTCCATCCCTTCTATCCATTTATAACATCTGAATCTAGTTAATTATTAAATATTTTATTTATAATTTATTCATACTATTTTTTAATATAAAATTTTTATTTAATTATATTGAGGATAAATTCCGCTCTAGTCGAAGTTCAGTATGATGCTTAGCCTAATACAACTGATAATCACGGAAGAGCTTCGATCGAAAATTTTCCTCCAACGATCGGACCTCAGTCGAACTCCTTCAGCGGCCAAACCTTAGTTGAACTCCTTCAGTTGGCCGAACTCCTCAACGGTCGAGCCTCGGCCGAACTCCTCAGCAGCCGAGCCCCAGCCGAACTTCTCCAAGAGCCGAATTTCTTCCTTAGTCGGACTCTTTCAGGAGCCGAACTCCTTTCGGATCTCTCCTTCAGACGAATGCCTACAGGAGCCGAACTCCTCCAGGACTTCTCCCTCAGTCGGACTCCTTCAGGAGTCGAACTCCTTCCGGATCTCTCCTTCAGACGGATGCCTACAGGAGCCGAACTCCTTCCGGATCTCTCCTCCAGACGGATGTCTAAAGGAGCCGAACTCCTTCAGAACTTCTCCCTCAGTCGAACTCCTTCAGGAGCCGAACTCTTTCTGGATCTCTTCTTTAGTCAGACTCCTACAAGGAGCCGAACTCCTTTCGAATCTCTCCTTCAGTCGGATTCAAGCTATTCACCCCCCCATGCGGCCCCAAGCGGCTCAGTACTAGACAGCTACGACCATCACAATCAGTCTGCTGCAGGCGACAGTTGAAGAAAAAAATTAGATTTTTTTGGATCAGGTTTGTTCAAATCTGATTAGATCGAGAGGCATATTTCAAAAATTTTCTCTTAAATCCAAATCAGATCTAACATTTTTCAGATCTGATTTTATGATCTGATAAATAAAAAAATTAAATTAAATTAAATCTAAATTAATGTTACCTTGATATTGGATAATCCGATTATCCTTTGATGATCCTGCTGATTGCTTGAGGTTCTGAATCTAGCCACGCAAATGCCTGACCTCTATCGGTATCTACTCGGACTGGATCTAGAGATCTTCTCCTTTTCTATTTTTTCTTCAAAAATTAGATCTGGATCTGATTTGGAGGATCTTCAAAACTTCTTTTGAAGATGTGCTGCTGTCTCTTGTAGTAGGGCTGTCTTCCTGCTTTTTCGTCACCTTTTGATTGCCTGAATCGCACCAAACTCGTGCCCAACTTTCCTTGGGAGTGGAGAGGAGAGAGAGGATTAAAAGATGGCATGGAGGAGGGAGAGGGGCAGCCTTGGGGCATGGCTAGGAAAAAGCTCTTTTTAGGTTGGGCACAGATAGGGTTTATTTATAGACCCTACTGCGCCATGCAGTGCTGCATCATCCTGGCCAATCACATTGCTTCGTACAATCAAATCTAAATCTGATTGATGGGATGACATCATCTGATCAAATCAGATGAGAGCCCCACAGATTCATCCTTAGATGGCGCCTTAGATTGATCAAAGTCTATAGGTAAGGGTCACCTAGTTTGAATCCAGGAAGCAACCTGGAGTCCCATCCGTATGGGACTCCAGGCATCCCTATCCATAGGCGCATGCCATCCTAGGCATGCACCCCCTCCTTTCCAAATTCCAATGAGGGGACAAGCCCCTATCTGCTCTCCAATAAGTGCATGACACATGGGCTGATGTCCAAGGGTCAAAGGTCAACATTTGACCAAAGTCAAAGGACAAGAATTAGTAGGTGACGAAAAATGGCAGATGTTGTCTCAAATTTATCTCATAAATTAAGACAACCCTTTTCTAACTTGGACAAGCCTCCAGTCAGACCAGATGAAGGCCTCTGATTGAGCACAAACTCCTTTGGCTCAGTCGGACAACTTATTTATGATAGTAAAAGAAGAACGTTAGGTTCAATCGAGTGCTAGCACGATTTTCTTGAACCTAATTGAATCTCATTCAAATCAATTGAACTGGATTCAATTGATGATCGATCATCTAAATCATTCTAATTGCTCCCAAAATCCACCAGTGACACCTAGCAGTATATGGTGGCAACCCATCAGAGCTGAATGCGAACCTCTTGGTGCAGCTACCTGTGTGATTAAGTTCTTCTATCTTGAGCCCCGATCAGATTAGGGTTAAGGTGAACTCGTCAAACCCTAGTTTCTGTCATATGATGTAATCATTCGATTCAAGTCCAATGTGAAAATCTAAATAGAAACTCTTTCTATTATTTCACTCTGCCATGGCCATGGGCTTCTGGACTTGATTCTCATGATCATCATAGGGCTGCTCCTCTACCACCGAGGTAGATAGATTCCATCTTGATGCAATCCAGTTCCTACAATGAACATGCTATAGCCAACATACACCTCAGGGTTCCATATGGCTAGGAGACCGAGTAATGGTGTAGTCAAACTATAACACCCTCAAGGTGAACTGCCGATGCACCTCAGGTCAAAGAACCAGACACACTACTGCAGCATCGAGTCAGTCATTGACGAGAAGGTAGACTTCCTAATGACTACTCGAGGTGGTCACGCTCAGTGCCCTCGTTCTCTAACGAGTACCTGTACTCTCGCTCCGGTGTCTCCACACCGTAGACTCAAGACTCATCTACTAAAGAGAAGCGATTGTACACCAACCTTCCGGATCAATCACCATCCTCGTGATGATCCTATGGTCGGGAGCATTTTATGAGTTAATAATGATTATTCATGTCTTAAATTTTCAACTCTTGAAAATATGAATTATCATTACCATTAACTCAAAGGATGTATCACAGACACTAAATACACATATGTGATAGAAAATAACCCATTTTATTGATTATAGTCAAAATTATAATTTTGCCCCTAGAAGTGTATTACAAGTGTCAGCCAATTCTGGCTTCTAGGGCACATATATCTAACAATCTCCCACTTGTCCTAAAGCCAATTGGCTACAAGTCTAAGTCCCATCTTCTCAAGGTGGGCTTCGATCTTCTGCTGGCCCAACGGCTTTGTAAGTGGGTCTGCCACATTATCTGCGGAGTTGACTCTCTTGACCTCGACGTAACCCTTCTCGAGGTAATCGCGGATGAGATTATATCGCCGCTCAATGTGCTTGGATTTCTGGTGAGACCTCGGCTCCTTAGCAAGGGCTATGGCGCCATTGTTGTCGCAGTATAGAGGAATGGCATCTGATGGCATTACTCCAATTTCTGCAGCAAACTTCTTGTACCAGAATGCTTCCTTTGCAGCCTCTGATGCAGCGATATATTCTGCTTCCATGGTGGAATCTGCTATCACTGTTTGCTTGAAACTCTTCCAGCTGACAGCACCACCATTGCACACAAACAGACTTCCAGATGTCGACTTTCGATCATCTATATCGGACATGAAATCCGAGTCTGTGTATCCCTTGGACTTGGAGTTCTCCATTACCAAAGACCAACATCATATCCTTAGTTCTTCTTAAAGTACTTAAGGATACATTTCACAGAAGTCCAGTGTTCTTCACCTGGATTTGACTGATATCTGCTTGTGACACTCACAGCATGGGCTATATCAGGTCGTGTACATAGCATGGCATACAATGAGGCTCCCTATTGCAGAAGCATAAGGGATCTTGCTCATGCGTTCTATTTCCTCAGGTGTGCTAGGGCACATCTTCTTGGAAAGATGAATACCATGTCTGAAGGGTATTAATCCCCTCTTAGAGTTTTCCATACTAAACCTCTTTAGTACTTCCTCTATGTACATCTTCTGTGAAAGTCCTAGCATCCTATTCGGTCTATCCCTATAGACCTTAATTCCTAGAATAAAGGATGCTTCACCTAGGTCTTTCATGGAGAATTCCTTGGACAACCACATTTTGACTGATGGTCAACATGGGAATATCATTCCCAATAAGGAGGATGTCATCCACGTACAATACGAGGAAGACAACAGCGCTCCCACTGACCTTTTTGAAAACACATGGTTCCTCTTCATTTTTGATGAAACCAAACTTTTTGATCACATCATTGAAACGAGTGTTCCAGCTCCGAGATGCTTGCTTAAGTCCATATATGGACCTTTGCAGCTTGCAAACCTTGTGATCAGTATCACTGGATGTGAAACCTAGCGGCTGTTCCATATAGATATCTTCCTCAAGATATCCATTTAAGAATGCCATTTTCACGTCCATTTGCCATATTTCATAATCGAAATAGGCTGCAACAGGCAAGCAATGTGCGGATGGATTTTAGCATAGCTACTGGGGAAAAGGTATCCTGATAGTCAATGCCTTCGCGTTGACTATAACCTTTTGCCACTAGTCTAGCCTTGAATGTCTCCACATTTCCCATCTGCACCAATCTTTCTCTTGAAGATCCATTTACACCCAATAGGTACTATACCTTCTGGTGGATCTACCAAGGTCCAGACTTGGTTTGAGTGCATCGAGTCAATTTCTGACTGCATTGCCTCTAAGCCATTTCTCGGAGTCGATATCTGATATCGCCTCGTTGTAGGTTTTGGGATCATCACCATGAGCACCATTACCTATGAGGAACATTTTCCTCTACTTCCTCTGAAATAATACCTAAGTATCTTTCAGGGGGATGGAAAACTCTTTCCGATCTACGAGGTGGAGGAGGTAGTGTTCTTATTGGCTCAACCTGATTTGGTTCCAATTTGGTCCTTAGCTCGTTGCTACTTGTGAGACTTTCTCATCAAGCTTAATCTGCTTTCCAATGCCGCTATCTTGAATAAACTATTTTTCAAGAAAGATGGCATGTCGACTCACAATCACATTGTGGTCTTCTGGAATGTAGAAATAGTATCCTAATGACTCTTTAGGATATCCTATGAATCGAGCTCTAAAGGACCTAAACTCTAACTTGTCCGCTTGTTGTCTTTTGACATGAGCCGGACAACCCCAAATTCTGAGATGACTCAGACTTGGTTTCTTACCGTGCCATATCTCATACGGTGTGGTAGGAACGGTTTTTAGAGGGAACCCTATTCAGTAGATAGAATTGAAGTTAACAATGAGTGTCCCCAAAGAAAATCAGGGAGGTCTGTGAAGCTCATCATGGATCGAACCATATCCAATAGAGTCCGATTTCTCCATTCTGAAACCCCGTTGAGTTGAGGTGTTCCTGGTGGAGTCCATTGAGAGACTATGCCATTTTTCCTTGAAGATAGTCTAGGAATTCCCGGCTAAGGTATTCACCTCCTCGATCTGATCGAAGAACCTTAATGGGTTTTTCCAGTTTGTTTTTCTACTTCATGTCTGAATTCTTTGAACTTTTCAAAAGCTTCAGACTTGTGTCTCATAAGATACACATACCCATACCTAGACAGATCATCGGTAAAGGTAATGAAGTAGACAAAATTGCCTCTAGCCGGCACATCAAATGGGCCGCACACATCAGTATGTACTAGGGCAAGGAGATCTGTGGCCCTCTCCCCATGTCCAACAAAAGGGAGTTTAGTCATTTTGCCTTGAAGACAAGATTCACAAGTTGGATATGACTCGAAAGTCAATGGACTCAATAGCCCATTTTTCTCCAATTTGTTGAATCCTATCTTCTGCTATATGACCTAATCTCAGGTGCCATAGATATCTATCATTTGGACTATCCCTAGGTCGTTTTTGGCATTCACGTTTTGCTCGATAGTTAAAATAGGTACATCAATATGTAGCTGATAAAGACCATTAATAAGGAAAACCATTTGCAATTTTATTTCTTTCATAAAGAATGTTACAATGGTCCTTAAAGAAGGTAATCACATAGCCTTCTTGTGCTAAGCATGAAACAGAAATCAAATTCCTGCTAGCTGCAGGCACATAATAACAGTCTTTTAAAACTAAGTCTAAACCAGATGGTAATCGAAGAGGGTATGTTTCCCACGGCTACTGCAGCAACTCTTGCTCCATTACCGATGCGTAGGATCATGTCTCCCATCCCTCAGCCTCCTGCTATCCTCAAGACCCTGCATGGAAGTGCACAGATGAGCACTAGAACCAGAGTCAAGCACCCAACTGGATGCAGAAGAAACCGTAAGGTTAGACTCAATAACGAGCATACCTCCAGAAGGACCTTCCTTCTTGTTCTTCAGGGTGGCCAGGTAAGTAGGGCAGTTCCGCTTCCAATGGCCGTCGCTGTTGCAATGGAAACACTTTCCTTTGCATCGGCCTTCTTCTTCGCTTCTTCTTTTCTTCTTTCCTCCTTCCACCTTTTGCTTTTTCACAGACTTCTTTTTCTTTCCATAAGACTTTCTTTTGGAAGAAGTCCGTTCCATAGCAAGAACTGAGCCTTTAGAACCTTTCATAGAAAGCTCAGCGGTAACCAGCATATTCATTAATTCGGCCAAGGAATTTTGAAGTTTATGCATGTGGTAATTCATGATGAATTGCCCATATGCATCAGTCAAGGATTGCAGAATAATATCATTCTGCAGATCCAAGTCCAACTTCACACCGAGCTTCTCAAGCTCTTCCATGTCCTTGATCATCATGTCAGACAGTGATCTTGGACTGACTGCCCATCACGCATCTTAGCCTTAAAAAGTCATTTCGTGACTTGATATTTGGCTGCGCGACTCTGTTCACCAAACATCTCCTGCAGGTGAGCCAACATTTGGCGAGCAGTCCCGATATCTTCATGTTGGCGCTGGAGCTCATCAGACATCGAGCCCAACATGTAGTATATCTGGCCTTATTATCTTCGTCTAATCCATTTTTCCAGAGACGCTCTCTGTTCAGTGATGGACGAGGCTGGTAAGGTGGGAGGGTCCTGGTCCAATAACATGGGTTAACTTCTCAAAACCCAAAATAATTTTGTAGTTCCTGAGCCAATCTTTATAATTGGGTCCAGTCAGTCTATGTGTGTCCAGGATACGTGCCAATGGGTTGGACGCAGACATTTTTTCCTGTAGAGAGTCAAAGATTCTAGTTAGATACTTATTAATTTTGACTTGACCAATTTATTTAGGGAAATTTTATTTTTAAACAAATTAGCTCCCACTATTTTCTCGGATCCCTACACTCCCTCTGTAGAGATGCGAAAAATCTCCACGATTAATGATTTCTAGTGGGTGGTGCGGTCTCACCAACTGACTCATCACCTCACCTAACAGTTATTGGTGATGGGTTAGCCAATGAGTGAACAACTCTTGTTCAATGATTCTCTAATCATGGTGCACCCAAACTTGGTCTCTAATTCATGAATCTCACCGTATCCGAAATATTGATCCACTCCTTAGTTAAGTCAGACCCACCATTTGCATAGACTGGGTTTCCTAATTGAGTCTCTCACCGTATCCAAAATATTGAGCCCAACTCATCCTCCAGCCCATAGCATCCAATGCCTAATAGACATGGTTGCATCTTCCCGGTGCAACTGAGCCACTGTATCCAGCCGAGAACAATCAACCCCGGGAAGGGCCCGCACATCTACAATGGTGGAAGACCTCAGACTTAATCTTTTCTTAGGGAGAATTGATTCAGGTCTCATTAAACTAGACTTGGCATTAGTCATAACAATTATGACTAACCTAGTGGCATGGGTTAGCTCGGATTATTGACCACCTCAGATCAGAACTGTGTCAACAGATATGGCCAGGTAAGTGAGACCGGTGGAAGGAATATGCCATTAACTCGTACAAGAATGCATTCAGGTCGAGTAGCTTCCAATTAAAAACCAGTCGGTCGTATGTGCCAAACTTACCTTAGACACCAAATTGTTTGAGTCAGAACCAATTGGGTTAGCCTACAATCCAGACTCTAACCTCTGAGCCTAATTAGGTCTTGCTTGATCGTCACTCGTGACTCGATCTTGACCCAGACTTAATCCTATTAGGCTGGTCAATTTAAGCATTGTTGATCCCATCTAACCAACTCTTGATTCGGTTTGATCAACCGCTTAGACCTAATTGAGCTACCCAAGCCCGAACCCAGTATTATGAATATGTCTTAGATCTGAAAATTCTCAATTTTAGACCTAATTAATATTTTCCATAAACTTAATTCTTAATTAAGTAGGGTTCATAAACAAAATATGCACAAATAAATCCTAGGGTTTCAGGATCTAGGGTTTTGCAGAAAGTAAGTTTTGGGTTTCTGATTAAGGACGAACACGCAGCACCCCTACACATCATAAGAACACCCCATCGAATGGAAGGAGAGGGCCTTTAAACCCTTCTTCGTTCTTATGACCGGACGGCCAAGAGGAACGCCTTAATCAGGAACATGCAATAATCTACAAAACTAATTTAGATCTATATCATATATCTCATATACAAAATTAGATCTAATCAAAATATTTTGCATACATCTCATGTATCAATCATGCATATTTTTCAGATCTAAATTATCTCATAATAATCTAAAAAATTAGATTTAAATTGATCTAATCAAAATAAAATTCTAATCTAGACAATTATGTAGAACTATTCTACAACTAGTCTAGACATGCATCTAATCATATCTCATATGATATTTAAAATTAAATAATTAATTTTATTTGCTATTTTTTAGATGTTATTATAACACTTATAATATCAAAAAATAGTAAATAAATAGATCTAAAATATGATTTAATCAAATTAAAAATTATGACATGCAAGACTATTCTATAGAACTATTCTATTCTAGAACTAGTCATGCATATCTTCATAATTTTAGATCCAATTAATTAATTTTAATTTTTTAATTTTTTGATTTCAGATCTGATCACATCTCATGTGACATCTAAAATTATTTAATTTAATAAAATTAAAATTAGATCTAAATAAATTTTATAGAACCATGGCTCTGATACCAGTTGAAGGGAAAAAAATCCTGATTTTTTTGGTCCAGGTTCGTTCAGATCTGATTGGATCAAGAGATATATTTCAAAAAAATTTTCTTTGATCCAAATCAGATCTGATATTTTTTAGATCTGATAAATAAAAAAATTAAATTAAATTAAATTTAAATTTAATTTACCTTGATTTGGGTAATCCTATTACCCATTGATGATCCTGATTGCATTGCGGAAGGTTCTGGATCTAGCCACGCAAGCGCCTGGCCTCTACCGGTATCCACTCGGGTTGGATCTAGAGATCCTCTTCTTCTCTATCACTTCTCCAAAAATCAGATCTGGATCTGATCTGGAGGATCTTCAAAACTCCTTTTGAAGATCTGCAGTCGTCCTCTTGCAGCAGCGCAGCCTTCTTGCTTTTGATCGCCTTTCTGATTGATCTGAATCGCACCAAACTAAGTCCCAAACTTTTTTGGACGTGGAGAGCAAGAGAGAGGAAGAAGATGGCATGGAGGAGGGAGAGAGGCAGCCTTGGGGCGTGGCTAGGAAAAAGCTCTCTTCAGGTTGGGTGCGCAGGGTCTTATTTATAGACCCTGCTGATCCATCACTCCTCTTCTCCAACCAATCACAACTTCCTTTGTGAAATCAGATCTAAATCTGATTGGTGGGAATAGAGATCATCCTGATTCCTCCTTAGAGAGAGCCTAAGATTCATCCTTAGATGGTGCCTTAAGACTGATCAAAGTCTTAGGTAAGGGAACCTAGTTTGGAATCCAAGGAAGCAACCTGGAGTCCCATCCTATGGGACTCCTAGGCGCCCTATCCATTGGGCGCACGCCATCCTAGGCGTGCACCCTCCTTGCCAGGTTCTAGGCAGGGGACAAGCCCCACCAGCTCTCCAATAAGGTGCATGACACATGGGTCAATGTCCAAGAGTCAAAGGTCAACTTTTGACCAAAGTCAAAGGATAAGAATTAACAAGTGACTGGAAAAATGGCAGGTATTGTCTCAAATTTATCTCAAAATAAGACAACCCTTTTCTGAACTGGACAACCTCCAGTCAGACCATATAAAGGCCTGATTGAGCACAAACTCCTTTGGCTCAGTCAGAGACAACTTATTTATGATAGTAAAAGAAGAACGTTAGGTTCAATCGAGTGCTAGCACGATTTTCCTTGAACCTAATTGAATCTCATTCAGATCAATTGAACTAGATCAGTTCAATTGATGATCACCAGATTCAAACCCTTTGTTTGTGTGACCCAGTTAGGTTCAGTTCTGTATGGTAATGGGATATGTCATGATCTCTATCATCGACATCATCGAAACTCCTTTCGATGGATCAGAACTCTTCTGATTCGAACAGCTAGAATGATCGATCATCTAAATCATTCTAATTGCTCCCAAAATCCACCAGTGACACCTAGCAGTATATGGTGGCAACCCATCAGAGCTGAATGCGAACCTCTTGGTGCAGCTACCTGTGTGATTAAGTTCTTCTATCTTGAGCCCCGATCAGATTAGGGTTAAGGTGAACTCGTCAAACCCTAGTCTCTGTCATATGATGTAATCATTCGATTCGAGTCCAATGTGAAAATCTAAATAGAAACTCTTTCTATTATTTCACTCTCTGCCATGGCCATGGGCTTCTGGACTTGATTCTCATGATCATCATAGGGCTGCTCCTCTACCACCGAGGTAGATAGATTCCATCTTGATGCAATCCAGTTCCTACAATGAACATGCTATAGCCAACATACACCTCAGGGTTCCATATGGCTAGGAGACCGAGTAATGGTGTAGTCAAACTATAACACCCTCAAGGTGAACTGCCGATGCATCTCAGGTCAAAGAACCAGACACACTACTGCAGCATCGAGTCAGTCATTGACGAGAAGGTAGACTTCCTAATGACTACTCGAGGTGGTCACGCTCAGTGCCCTCGTTCTCTAACGAGTACCTGTACTCTCGCTCCGGTGTCTCCACACCGTAGACTCAAGACTCATCTACTAAAGAGAAGCGATTGTACACCAACCTTCCAGATCAATCACCATCCTCATGATGATCCTACGGTCAGGAGCATTTTATAAGTTAATAATGAAAATTCTTGTCTTAAATTTTCAACTCTTGAAAATAAGAATTATCATTACCATTAACTCAAAAAATGTATCACAGACACTAAATATACATATGTGATAGAAAATAATCTATTTTATTATTTATAGTAAAAATTATAATTTTGCTCCTAGAAGTGTATTACAATTATCAGCCAATTCTGGCTTCTAGGGCACACATATCTAACAATAATGACCCGCTATCGGATAGCGATGGCTATCACCATCAGTCTGCTACTGGCGGCACTACAGATGGCATCTCCCTCCATGACAGACTCTTTTAGACCTCAAGCGATCCGCTATCAGACGGCTGCAGCTGTCACTATCAATCTGCTACAGGCTCCATCTATAAAAAGAGATCCTTCAAATATGTTTTCTCTAAGCTCTCTTCTCCTTTCCAAAACTCTGCCAAACTCTTTCTTGAGCACTCTATTTCTGTTGGCTAGAAGAGCTAACTTGATCATCGGAGGATCCTATCGGAGCTACCACCACCGACTCCGGATGGAACTTTATTTTGTAGGTCACCAACGGCGACCTCATCCTCCTCCACTCTAACTCATCCCGACGTCAACCAGATTCTGAAACAACAGAATTGGTGCTAGAGGAAGAGCCTCTGTTTTCGAGGTACCCTTGTTCTTAATGGAGTGCTCAGTCGATCCTATGGAGCTTCTTCTCCAAGGTTCATCTCCATCCTCTCCCTCAATCATAAGAAATGCCTCCAAAGAAGACGACTACTAGGAGATCTATCATTTTTACTGTCAGATCCGAGCCAGGTCCGCTTGTTCTAGGTACAGTGCCAGCGCTTCAACCACCACCTCCACCGACAGTCATAGTAGATTCGGAGCAGTTTAACCTACTGATGCAGTAGATTTAGGGCCTTATCGAAATGGTGCAGGTCATGTGGCAGCCTCCGATGGCGGTTCCACTAGGAAACCAGCCGTCGAGATGTCAGAAATCAATCCCAAGGAGGGGCACTTGGGCTAGCATACTCATCACCCTAAGGAAGGAGAAACAGAGAGCAGAGGATCCTTGCTTGGATCATGGTTCTTCTCAGAAAGGGATCTTCTCCATCCATGATTGAAAGCCTTCCAAGACCTGCAATCGAGTTGACGTCCTCGATCAAAAACTATGGAGGATGGATCGACGGATTGAGGAGCTCGACCATGTCACCCCAGCTCACCATGATGACGTCTGCATCGATCTCCCTTTCTTTTCCCATATTATGCAAGAGCCTGTTCCGCCGAACTTCAAGCTCTCCCAATTTGAAAGCTACGATGGAACCTCTGATTCGATCGATCACCTAAAAGCCTTCCAGACCATAATGTTGCTCCATGGTGCATCAGATGCCATATTATGTCGAGTTTTTCCATCTATCTTAAAGAAAGCAGCAAGAAACTGGTATCGATGTTGAAACCGAATACGATCTTCTTCTTTGACCAGATGAGCCATCAGTTTATGCCTCACTTCGTCAGCAGCCGACGTCCGCACCGAGGTTTGGATTTCTTGATGAACATCAAGTAGAAGGAGGGGGAATCCATCCGGGCTTATGTTATCCGATTTAATGCTGCTGCATTGGAGGTCCGAAATCTGGACCAGTCAATTGCGATGGCTGCACTCAAGGATGACCTTCGGAAGAACGATTTGCTGTTCTTTCTAGAAAAGAAGTACTCTAAGAACTTTGCCGATCTGCTAGCTCAGGCCGAGGGATATGCCCATGTGGAAGAAGCCTTCAAGTTGAAGGATGATGAAGTCGTAGGAGAGCGGCAGATGGACGAGTCTAGCAAACCCACGACTGATGGAGGGTCGAATGAAGTTCGATCGTGCTCATGGACTCCCTCCGAGCGCAAGTAAGGCCGAACTCCCCTTCGAGCTCATAATCAAAAAAGCCCCAACAGAAGGGCACGAAGAAGTTCTCCCTCTTGAAGGTTTCACAACTATGCCCCTCCTCAATGCTCCACAGACGCCGACTTGAAGCAAGCCAATGATGCTATCATAGTTAGAACCACCAACGAGGGAGGAATAACAAGAAGATCGGCCACCTCCCATCATCATCAATGCTATCTCTGGGGGGCTTAGTATTTCGACGAGCTGCCATCTCTCAGCCTCAGAACCAGGAGAAGCTTGCCCCGAATTGGAAAGACCCATATGAAATAGAGGAGGTCATCCGGTCTGAAACTTATTGCCTAAAGAAGTTCGAAGGAACAACGCTCCCACAACTTTGAGACTCAGAGAATCTAAGAACGTACTGCTGATAATTTTCCTTCAATAAAACTCCTCCACTTTAACATTATTATTTCTCGGTGCAAAAACTATCTGATAATAGGGAAGAAGCAATCAATAGTGGCCATGTTAGGAATAGAAGAAGAACCTCATCCTAATATGAGCAAGTCAAAGGCCTCATTCATTTTAGATGAGATGAAAAAAGATGCCCTGATAATGGCCCTTATGTGCCTCTATAGTCCGTTAGGAACAGAAGGAGAACCTCGTCATTTTAGACGAGATGGAAAAAGATGCCCTAACAACGGCCCTTATGTGCCCCCACAGTCCGTTAGGAATAGGAGGAGAACCTCATCCTAACGTGAGCAAAGTCGAAGGCCTCGTTCATTTTAGACGAGATGGAGGAGAGAGGCCCTGACAATGGCCCTTATGTGCCCCCACAGTCCCGTTAGGAAATAGGAGGAGAACCTCATCCTAATGCGAGCAAAGTCGAAGGCCTCGTTCATTTTAGACGAGATGGGGAGAGGCCCTAACAACGGCCCTTATGTGCCCCCACAGCCTTAGGAAAGGAGGAGAACCTCGTCCTAATGCGAGCAAAGTCGAAGCCTCATTTTTTAAAATGAGAGGAAAGCCCCACAACCCAGCCCACATCAACAGAGATAAGATTTTCTTCAACCTCGGCTGAAGATAAGATCTCCCGAGCTCAATCTCAATAGGAGATAAGATCTTTTCTGAGCATCTACGTCAACAGAAGATAAGATCTCCTTCAATCAATCTCGGTTGGAGACAAGATCTCCCCCGAAGCTCAACTTTCATCGTCAACCTCGGTTGGAGGCAAGATCTCTTTCGAGCCTCAACTAATGTCAATCGGCTGGAGACAAGATCTCCTCCAAGCTTTAACTTCAATGTCAATCTCGATTTGGAGGCAAGATCTCCCTGGACCTCGATTGGAGATAAGATCTCCTCCGAGCTCCAACTTCAATGTCAACCTCGATTGGAAACAAGATCTCTTCGAGCCTTAACTTCAACTTTAATCTTGGTTGGAGATAAGATCTCCCTCGAGCCTCAACTTCAATGTTAACCTCGACTGGAGGCAAGATCTCCTCCGAGCCTCAACTTCAACGTCAGCTGACAAGATCTCTCCCGAGCTTCAACTTCAATGTCAACCTCGCTGGAGGCAAGATCTTCCTGGACCTTAGCTGAAGATAGATCTCCCCCGAGCTTCAACTTCAATGTCAACCTCGACTGGAGATAAGATCTTCTTTGAGCTTCAACTTCAACGTCAACCTCGGCTGGAGACAAGATCTTCCTCGAGCTTCAACTTCAACGTCAACCTCGGCTGGAGCAAAATCTCCTCGAGCTCAACTTCAACGTCAACCTCGATTGAGGCAAGATCTTTCCTAGACCTCGGCTAGAGACAGATCTTCTTCGAGCTTTCAACTTCAACCTCGACTAGAGGAAAGATCTCCCAGAGCCTTAACTTCAATTTCAACCTCTGCTGGAGATAAGAATCTCTTCCGAGTCTCAACTTCGACGTCAACCTCAGTTGGAGGCAAGATCTCCCCCGAGCCTCAACTTCAATGTCAACCTCAGCTGAAAACAAGATCTCTTCCGAGCCTCAACTTCAACGTCAACCTCAGCTGAAAACAAGATCTCTTCCGAGCTTCAACTTCAATGTCAACCTCGGTCAGAGGCAAGATCTCCCTGGATCTCGGTTGAAGACAAGATCTCCTCCGAGCTTCAACATCAACTTCAATCTCGACTGGAGATAAGATCTCCTCCGAGCTTCAACCCTAACGGGTGTAGAGCCGAAAAAAGAACTTCGGTAGTCATCTTTTTTGTACTCTCCTCCTTCGAATTTCAAACTCAAAAGTGAGGGGGGACTATTGTTGGGGATAAACCCCACTCCGTCGAAGTCCAGCCTGATAGTTAGCCTAATGCAACTTGTAATCACGGAAGAGCTTCGATCGAAAATTTTTCTCCAACAATCGGACTCTAGCCGAACTCCTCCAACGGCCAAATCTTAATTGAACTCCTTCAGCCGGTTGAACTCCTCAGCGGTTGAGCCCTAGTTGAACTCCTTCAGCTGGTCGAACTCCTCAGCGGTTGAGCCCTAGCTGAACTCCTCCAGGAGTCAAATTCCTTCCGAATTTCTCCCTCAGTCGGACTCCTTTAGAAGGAGAAATCCGAAACCTTCAGGAGTCGAGCTCCTTCCATATCTCTCCTCTAGATGCCTACATGAGTCAAACTCCTCTATGATTTCTCTCTTAGTCGGACTCCTTCAAGAGCCGAACTCCTTCCGGATCTCTCCTCCAAATGGATGCCTATAGGAGCCAAACTCCTCCAGGACTTCTCCCTTAGTCGGACTCCTTTAGGAGCCGAACTCTTTCCGAATCTTTTCTTCGATCAGACTCCTATAAAGAGCCGAGCTTCTTCTGAATCTCTCCTTCAGTCGGATTCAAGCTCTTTACCCCTCATGCGGCCCCAAGCGACTAAGTACCAGATGGCTACGATCATTACTATCAGTCCACTGTAGGCGGTAGCGATCTGCTATCAAATGACGATGGCTGTCACCATCAGTTTGCTACAGATGGTGCTACAGACGATGCCTCCCTCTATGACAGATTCTACTAGACCTCGAATGATCCGCTACCAAATGACTGTAGCTGTCACTATCAATCCGCTATAGTTTGTAGGTCATCGATGGTGATCTCATTTTTCTCCACTCCAATTCGTTCTGGCGTCAATCAGATTCTACGACAATAGATTATATAATAAATTTATTCTAAAATTTTACTATTTACCCCCGGCTATCGTGCCTGCAATTTACTACTAACCCTGACGTTGACATACTAATTAGTCAATTACCACGGGTTTCCCGTGCTACCGACAAGATTATTTATATCCTACCAAGACATTAAGCAAGCCACCTGCCCTACCGTTAAAAGCGGAAGCGAATTTAGAAGAGACGGAGACGAGATGGGGTTGGGAGGAGGAGGAGCGGCAATGAAGGACGAGCGGAGGGCACTCCTCGCGCCGCCTCGATCGGACGGCGGAGATGAGGAGGCGGAGAGGGCTCGGGCCATCAGGGCCGTCCCAAAGGACAACTACCGCGTCGCATACCTTGTGTACTTCACCCTGGGGGCCGGGTTCCTCGTCCCATGGAACGCCTTCATCACGGCCGTCGATTACTTCAGTTACCTCTATCCGGCGGCCCCCGTGGACCGGGTCTTCTCGGTGGTCTACATGCTCTCCTGCTTCCTTCCCCTCCTCCTCATCGTCGTGTGGGCCCACAAGTCGAGCACGCCGGTGAGGATCAACGCCGGGCTGGTGCTCTTCGTGCTGGCGCTCCTCGTCGTGCCGGTGATGGACGCGGCGTATGTGAAGGGAATGAGGGGAATTTATTCGGCCTATAACGTCACCGTCGCCGCCGTTTTGCTCTCCGGCATCGCCGACGCGCTCGTCCAGGGAGGGGTCATCGGGGCCGCCGGCGAGCTGCCCGAGCGGTACATGCAGGCTGCCGTTGCCGGGACCGCCGCTTCCGGTACCAACTCTTTCCCCATCTTCTTCTTCTTCAACCACAAGTTGCAACGTTTTTTTTTTTTTGTTTAACTAATCGATATCTCAGTTTTGAAGAAAGATGGTTGCAAAGTAACGATGACCGGAATCTTGTGGGAGGCACTTTACCAATTTTTTAATTAATTGATTGATTAGTAAGTTAATGCAAGGCCATGGGGGAGGAGAGATGTGAGTCCGCCATACATATGATATCATGTATGTACTCTTCCAAAGAAGGATGGAATAGGGATAATTCATTGGAAATATTCCAATTATTGCCGTTGGGAATCAACCCAATCAGGGCGCCAAGCCTCTTCTCCTCCTCCTGAGTGCTCAGCTGTCCGGATCGGGAAGCTCGGCATGCTAACATTGCTCCACCATGGTGCCTGTGCGGTGTTTGATACTAAGACAGAAAATCTTGATGAGAGGGCCTTCTTTTTTGCTTGATGAAAGTTGACTTTTTGGTAATGGGCATGATTGGTTGTAGATTTTAGAGCTAGCGGTGTTGATGTTATTCTGTGAAGCAATGACCTTGTTCTATGGATTTGAATGATGAAAAGCAATTGATTGCCATATTCCAGTCACATCTATGTTATTTTTTTCAAGATTTATATTGGTGCATGCATATTCTTCCGTATCCATATGTTTTCTACTTAGTAGGATTTCTCATTGTTTTATACTGGCCCTCATCAGCCCCTATTTAAATTTCTCATTGTTTTGCACCGTCTCTCATCAATCCCTAGTTAGCTTCCTTTTTTTGATATAAATTCTCTACTTAGCTTTTGAGACTTAAAGACGTTGGTGATTTAACATTGTTGTTTACCCCTGCGCCACAGTCTCCTGAAACCGGAACAATTTAATTTTTCAAAGATTTAGCATTTAACTTTCTTTCTTGTTCACCGTATTTGCTTACATCTTCCCAAGAGCGGCAAGATTTGAGGTTATAAATCTTTGTTGCAGGAGTACTTGTTTCAGCCATGAGAATAGTTACCAAAGCCATCTATCCTCAAGATGCTCATGGGTTAAGAAAAAGTGCAAACCTCTACTTCATTGTCAGTATTGTGGTGATGGTCATCTGTCTTGTTTGCTACAACGTGGCAGACAGGCTTCCTGTTATCCAATATTATAAAGATATTAAAATGCAGGCTCAAAAAGAAGAGAAAAGTGAGAAAGGCTCCATGAGTGGATCTACTTGGAGGTCAACCTTGTGGGATATTGTAGGAAGAATCAAATGTTTTGGGTTTGGAATATTTCTTATCTATGTTGTGACTCTGTCCATATTTCCGGGGTATATCACGGAGGACGTGCACTCTGGGGTTCTCAAGGACTGGTACCCAATTATGCTTATGGCTGGGTACAATGTGTTTGATTTGGTTGGGAAGTCTTTGACTGCGTTTTATCTTCTTGAGAATGCAAATATTGCACTTGCTGCCTGCGTCGCAAGGCTGCTATTCTATCCTCTCTTTCTGGGTTGCCTACAGGGTCCTGAATTCTTCCGAACAGAGATTCCAGTCACAGTTTTGACATGCCTTCTGGGGTTGACAAATGGTTACTTGAGTTCCGTTCTGATGATTCTTGCACCCAAAACTGTGCCAATTCAGCATTCTGAGACTGCTGGGATTGTAATTGTTTTGTTCCTAGTATTTGGCTTGGCAGTTGGTTCGATTGTATCCTGGTTTTGGGTCATTTAGTTAAATTATACCATAATGTCCAAATGCCCCAACTCAAGGCTTGCTTTATTAATGCATCTCTTATATTTGATGTAAGAATATATAAAGAGATGCTCCAGTAATGCTTCAGAATGTAAAATTTATGTTGATGGTCAATAAATTGTGATGTCTGTGCAAGTCCATTCAACCCTTGAATGTATGGATTCTCCATTCTGCCTATATATACAACCTTCCCATTCTCTTATTTTATTTGTCAAGGAAAACACTAAGCACGCAAATTAACTGTTTCAGCCACGGATGCAACGATCTGCTGTTGCGTCATTTCCATTGTTTTTGGTTCCTTTCATGTTCTTCTCCATGAATCACCGAATATGGGAATGGCTGAAATGGAAAGCCTGCCAGGGTTAATAGCAGTTTTCTCATTCGGTACTTGGCTAGAAAATCAGTAAATAAGCCCAAACGTTGTTTTCTTTTGTTGCCCGGTAACCTAAGATGAGGGGAGGTGAATTGGATTATTAAAAATTTTAACAAATTTAATAATTATCGTATAGTATAAATGAGAAAGTGTGCAGAACAGAGAAATTACTAAACAGCAGAAAGTAAAGCCAACAAAAGAGAAGAGAGGCACACAGATAAACACAGCAGATTTATAGTGGTTCGGTGCACCTCCAGTATCTACATTCATTCTCCAAGCGATCTCATAAAAATTTTTACTATAATCACCTAATTATAGTGTATTTAATTTTACCGGGCTTATAAACAAAACCTTTAGGAGTCTTTACCTTAGGCTCTTTCAAACTAAACTAAGTTTGGTACAAGAAATTCTTCAAGTACCAACCTCCGCTAATACTTTTACAAAAGGATTGAATAAAAAGAGAATACAACACAGAAAACCTATTTTTGGGTTGGATTGTTGTCGGTGAAGCTTTCTTTAAGAAAGCCTTAAATGCTATCAATTAACTCTTTTTTTCCCTCTTGAATGCACTTGAAAATCTCAAGAAGGAATTGAATGCGAGTTAGTGAGCCTTCTTAAAGACTGGATTATCTCAAAATATTTTTTTTTCTTAAATTAACTGAGCTTGAATAGTATTCTCTTTTTATATTTTTTTTTCTTTTTTCTTAATCATTTCCAAAAGGTTTCAAATGATTTGACATGGATTCTGACTGATTATTACCATTGAAGGTCGAAAATGACCATTGGAAAAAGGTTCTGGGCGAAGGCAAACTTTTGCAGATTAGCCGTTGCGCCTGTCAGATGACGTCGAGCTGGCTCGATTTTTAATTCGGACTAGCTCGGGTAGTATCTCTTCACAAATCGACATTCTGTCCTACTAAGAGAGCTAGTTTGATTTTATATCCGGCTGGCTCGATTGGTAGTCTTGAAAAATGGTGCTTCTGTCGATCTAAGACAGCCAGCTCGGCTGGGCATCAGGCTGGCTCGAATGCTAGATTTGAAAAACCATATTTCTGTTAACTTGAGACAGCTGGCTCGATGGAGCTTTTGAGCTGGCTCAAGCAGTAAAATTTTGAAATTGATATTCTGGCACTCTAAGACAGCCGGCTTGGATCCAATTCGCGCTAGCTTGACTGTGTGCCAAGCCAATGAAATAACAGTGTGCCATGCCAGGGCTAGCTCGAGTCAAATGCAGGTCAGCTTGAATTTTGAGAAAAGATTCTTCTTACTTCAAAAACTTTTCATAAACTATTTCAAATAACTTAAAAGATCTTCGAGTGACTATGGAGTCATTGAACGACCTTTTTCATTCTATAAAAATAAGCTTTGACATTCTTGAAAAGGTTAGTATTATAATTATGCTAAAATATTTTGTAATCATCAAAATTATTTTTGGAAACAATATCTTTCTTATTTTCTATTCAGGTTATCATGCAGCAAAAATTTTACTATTTAGTTGCAGTTAAAATTTCCACTGTTAAGCTACAAAATTTTTGGGTGATATGAGGTTCCATGCTTCGCCTTTTCTTTTCTTTTAATCCCTACGAATACTAGGTTTGGTCAGAATGCAAAGCAGGCTCTTAAACCTAAATTTAGCTGCTAAAGAATGTTGAAGATTGATCATGTGCTTGCGCTTTCTCAAATGGTTATCTTGTCTGTAGATTAATTTTCTTTTCTTTTTTTTTCTTTCTCTTATGAAAGTCTTCATAGAAAATTCATTGCTTTATGAACATGGTCTTTTGAGTCAAGTGCTGGATTTTCTTTCATGGCTGATAGAACTACAGAGATATGGTTCGGTCTATTGACTTACATCCATAAGTAGAGACAATGCGAAAGTTCTACTAAAAAAAAATAGAGATTATAGAGTACAAAATTACCTCACAAACTCTAGTCCTCAATACATCAGAGCTCTATCACACTCAATTACACTCTTTCATTGGGATTACAAGGGAAATATATAATAAGGTAAGCTGATTTAGGCTCAAATTGGTACTTCTACAATAATTAGATTACACTAATATATGTTGTGGGGGTCATCCCACCTCAGCTAATTTTCTTGTGACTCAGAGTTCTCAGATTGATAAGAATTTCGATAAAACTTAACTATGGAGCTAATCATAAAGCCGATCTCAATTGAAGATTGAGCTTATCATAAAGCCGATCTTATTGAGACTGATCTTGTTGGGGATAAAATAACTCCCATCGAAGTCCAATAAGAAGTCCGAGCTTGATATGATTCCATCCGGAGTTACAGCAATCGTGACTGAACCTCAATTAGACTAATCTCTTACTCTAATTCAATTCAAGAAAATCGATCTTCAAACCATGCATGTTGGATGAACTTCTCGGTTGTGACCATCCGTTCTCTCTCAATAATCATAGAACACCCCCAAGGCATGGTGAATTTCGTTCGATCGAATTTGAATAGTGAAGGACATGATAACTGACTATGGTCCCGGTGTTAATAAAGCCCCATCGAATATTGAACCCCAGCACCCTCTGATTTCATCTATGGTAGACCTCAAGTGCTACCGAATTTCTTGGTGGTAGATAGCATGTCTCATCAACCTTACATCTGGAATCCCGTCTAGCCGAATTCTCCTCCAGTTGAATTCTATTCTGGTTGAACTCCTTTGCTTTGCTTTATGGATAGTGGCCGACCTTGAAAGTTGCCAAGCTTCTTCATCCCTTTCTGACAATTGTTGATCTAGCTAGTTTATATCGTGTATAACCATCGGACGAGCTTGAACAATGAAAGGACCTCATCGCCAGTGCAAGTTTGATTCCCAACCCAGCATAGCAACTGCTCCATAGATTGGATCATAGCTTCTTCAATCCAAACTTCAGGCCGATCTTAAAGGTAGCAAAACTTCTAAAAGCAGATCGAATTGCACCGACAAGAAGTTCACCCATTTTAGCTTTTAATTGATCTTGACATAGTTGAGCTTCGTCAGAAAGTTTGGTATCAGTTTTCATTGGAAGTTCTACGGTTTCCTCTCTGGCCTTTAACTTGAATACTCTCATCAATCCCTGGCCGACCTTGAAGATGACCGAACTCCTCAAAGCTATCAAAGGCATCACCAATAGATTTTAACCAGTTACAAGTTTGCCACCTGCCACTCGAAAGCCGATCTTCAAGTTTGGCCTATCTAACTTCAAGTTCATCCCAGCATGCATAATTTACTAATAGATGCATAAGCCGCATCCTTTAACAAATGGAACCTAATAGTCTACAAGTCAGGACAAACGACAGCCCACTCTTCGTAACAAATTTTGCATGGCCCGAATGGCCTACTGACATTCTATTATGGCTGTCACTCTCATTCTATTACAAGCTCTGCCTATATAAGGGACTTTCTAGATATATTTTTCTTTCTAAGCTCTCATCTCCACTTATATTCTTTTGAGTATTCTATTCTTGTTGGCCAGAAAGCTAACTTGACCATCGGAGGATCCTACCAGAGCCACCCATATATGGTTTGGATTTTTTCTTATAGGTCTTGTCGGTGGCCTCATGTTCACCAACTCCAGCGAACTCTAGCATCAGCACCATTTTCTGCACTAATAAAATTGGTGCTAGAGGAAGGATCACTAAGCCCTTATTCTTAAAGGAGTATCCAGTCAAGTTCATCTTCTTTTTCTTCTCTCTAATTCAATAATTTTTTTCTCTTTGATCTTTCTTATGTTCTGATAAGATGCCGCTCCAAGAGAGCTTCAACCTGATGATCCATCACCTTTGATGTCAGATCTCTTCCAGATCAGCCTATTCCGACCTCATCGCCAGTAGCTTAACCACCACCAACGGCTATGGTGGATTTTGAGCTATTTAACCTACTGGTGTAGTAGGTTAAGGGATTTATTGAAGTAGTACAGGCCATGCAGCAGCTCCCAGCATCGATCCAGTCAGAAAGACCCTTGCTAGAGTGCAAAGATCTGACACAAGAAAGGCCCACTTGGGCAAGTCGGCCAGTGACTCCTGAGAAGGGGAAGCAGAGAGTGAAGAGCCCTTGTTCTGATCATGATTCCATCCCTGGGGAATCACTACCCCCTTCGAGCCAGCTACGCTTTGAGATTCATGATTAAGATGATATTCTTGATCAAAAACTTCAAGAAATAAGCTAGCGAATTGAAGAACTCCTCCATGTTGCTCCTGTTCGCCAAGATGATATTTGCACTGACCCTCCTTTCTTTGCTTGTATCATGTAGGAGTCCATCCCACCGAACTATAAACTCTCTCAGTTTAAAAGTTATGATGGGACCATTGATCTAGTTGACCATCTCAAAGCTTTCAAAACTATGATGTTACTCTATGGCGTGCTTGACACTATTCTATATCGAGCTTTTTTCCTCTACTTTGAAGGAAGCAGCAAGAAACTGATACTCGAACCTCAAATTGGGTACCATCTTTTTTTTTTGATCAGCTGAGCTATCAATTTATGGCTCATTTTATCAACAATCGGTGTTAGGGACGAGGTTCAAACTTTCTCATCAATATTAAGCAAAAGAAAGGAGAGTCCATCCGAGCTTATATCAATCGTTTTAATGCTACTGCCATGAAGATTCAAAATTTGGATCAATTTATTGCTATGGCTGTACTGAAGGACAGTCTCCAGAAGAACGATCTTCTTTCCTTCCTAGAGAAGAAGTATCTTTGAGATTTTGCCGACATGTTGGCCCAAGCAGAAGGCTACGATCGAGCGGAGGAGGCCTTCAAATTGAAAGATAAAGAAGCTACAGGAGAGTGGTAGGTAGGTGAATCTAGTAAGTCCGTAATTATTGAGAAGTCGAGTGAAGCTTGGCTGCACTCTAGAACTCCTGAGTGAAGACATATTCGAACTCCACCTTAAGCATGTCGATCAAGAAGCCTAGATCAAAGGATAAGTCAAAACTCCCCTCCCAAAAGATTTCATAATTATGCCCCCTTAAACGCTCCAAAGACTTAAGTACTGATGGAGATCAAAAAGTAATTACTAAGATTGGAAAAGATGCGATCTTATCCAAGCAAGCGCAACCTAAATAAGTACTATCTCTATCATCATAACCATGGTCATGATACAGAAGAATGTATTTAGATCCAAGATGAGATCGAGGAGCTCATTAGATGAGGTCGGTTAGACTACTTTTTGAGACGTCGATCGAAAAGAAGGAAGGATCGACCAAGAGCTCTACTGCAACCTGAGCCATCCTGAAGAGATGAGCTGCAAAAAGGTCGACTCCCACTTGGAATCATCAACACCATCACTGGGGGATATCAATAGGGAGAAGTCATCAGGTCTGTAGAGCCAGCAAAGAGGCAAAGGACTTAGAAGCCTATCACTTTCACTGAAGAAGATGCATCGGAGGTTCAATTCCCGCACAATGATGTGGTTATAGTAAATTTAAATATGACTGATTATGATGTATGCCGCATTTTGATTGATAATGAAAGCTTTGTCGATGTTTTGTTTTATGATGCATTCTCCAAAATATCAATACTTGACAGTCGAATAGGACTAATGAATTCTCTATTAGTGGGGTTCACTGGTGATGCTGTGCTAGTGGAAGAAATAATTATCTTATCTATTATGGTAGATTGGTATCCAAAGTAATCCAAGGCCTAAGTTGATTTTCTAGTAGTGAAGGCTCCCTCATCTTATAATGTGATCCTTGGCCGACCTAGTTTAAATACACTTCGGATCGTGATCTTAACTTATTACTTGAAAATAAAATTTTTGATAGGTTATGAGGTTGGAGAAGTCAGAGGAGATCAAACTCTAGCATGGCACTGCTACATAATTGCTTTACAAGGGAAAAAATAAATAGAAACTTGTCCAGTGGATGGACTTGATGCTCCGTGATGACTTAACGAAGAATAGGGAGAACCAATTGACGACCTTGTTGTAGTTTTACTAGATGATGGGAATGAAGATCATACTATTCAAATTAGCTCCAACTTAAGAGGAAAAGTTAAAAAGTAGCTCGTCACCTTCCTACGGAGGAATGTCAATGTCTTTGCTTGGGTACCTACAGATATGCTAGGCATTGATGCTGAAGTGATGGAACATCGTCTGGCTGTAGATCTCAAATGTCGACCTATGAAATAGAAGAAGCACAGCTTCATACCCAAATGAGAGAAAGCCATCACAGATGAGGTTGACAAGATCCTTAAAGCCAAGTTTATCCAGAAGGTATCCTATCCAGATTAGATCACAAATGTGGTTCTCATCAAGAATGCGAATGGCAAATAGAGGATGTGCATAGACTTCACAAATCTAAATAAGACCTACCCAAAGGATAGCTATCTCTTACTCAAAATTGATCAACTAGTAGATGCAATCTTAGGATATGAGCTTCTCACTTTTATGGATGCCTTTTTTGGTTATAACTAAATCTAGATGGCACCAGAAGATGAAAAAACATAAGTGCTTTTATTACTGATTGTGGTCTTTATTATTATGAGATTATGCCTTTTGGACTTAAAAATATAAGTGCAACCATCAGCGCTCGGTGAATAAGATCTTCAAGGAGTAGATCAAATGTAATATGGAGGTCTATGTAGATAACATGCTTGTCAAGAGCTGATCTTCTACAAATCATATTGCCGACCTGTAAAAGACCTTCAGCATCCTTCGAAAGTACAAGATGAAGGTGAATCCAACCAAATATACTTTTAGCATAACTTTAGAAAAGTTTTTAGGATTCATGGTATCAAGACATGGCATCAAAATAAATTCCATGAGGATCAGAGCCATCCAAGAAATGACTGCACCAAAAATAATAAAGAAGGTTCAATGCTTGACGAAAAAAGTTGCAGTCCTTAATTATTTTATCTTAAGATCGACTGAGCATTGCATGCTCTTCTTTCAGGTGCTCAAGTAGCCAAAGAACTTCTACTGGACTCTTGAATGTCAACAAGTCTGTAAAGAGTTGAAGCACTATCTGAGCTCACTTCCTCTCCTTGCCAAATTCGAACTTGGTGAAGAACTATTTCTGTATCTAGCAGTGTGGCCTGTGGCAATTGGAGATGTCCTGATTAGAAAAGAGGCAAAATTTTAGAAGCCCATCTACTACATAAGTCAATTTCTGAGGGATGCAGAAACAAGATATACAAAATTAGAAAAGTTAACCTATGCTTTGTTGATTGCAACCAGAAAGCTTCGACCTTATTTTCAAGGGCATATGATTATGCTTCTTACTGATCAACTCATTAAAGTAGTTCTTCACCAGCCTAATATCTCTGGGAGAATAGTGAACTGGGCAATCGAACTCACCGAGTTCGATATCAATTTTCAACCTTGACCATCCATTAAAGCTCATATACTAGCGGACTTTATTGTAGAATGCACCATTCTAGATCCGACTGAACCTGAGCAGCAAGAAGTTTGTGCTTCCAGTTTGCAGCCAAACTCCATTGAAGAAAGAACAGATCTTCCTAAAGACTTCTAGGCTCTATACATTAACAGCTCATCCAATGCCTCAGGAGAGGGCGTGGGCTTGATTCTAATCAATCCAGAAGGAATTATTGTTGAATACGTGCTATGCTTTGGGTTTCCTAGCAATAAATAATGAGGTAGAATACAAAGCTCTAATTGCAGAATTAAGAATAGCTAGAGAATTGGAAGCAGACCATGTTAAAGCTATAGCGATTTTCAATTGATGGTGGGATAGGTCAATGATACTTATGAAGCCTGAAAGGAAAGTATGATAAAGTACTTGAAAAAAGTTAAAAGCTTGATCTCGATCTTCAGCAGCTTCAACATTCAACAGATCCCTAAAGCAGAAAAATACTAGAGCCAACCTTCTCTCAAAATTAGCTACCTTAGCTTCAAGTGAATTGTCGAAAGAAGTCTTCTTTGAGGTTCTGTAGTATCCAAGTTTGGAGGAATTTTAGATAGTAATGCAGGTCGATCATGAGCCTAGTTGGGTTGACCCTTTAATTCTATACCTTAAAGATAGAATTCTTCCCAGAGATCCTAAAGAAGCATGAAAATTGAGAAACCAAGTCGTCCATTATGTTTTATATGAGAATAAATTATGCAAGAAGTCATATTCCTTGCCGCTTCTTAAATGCCTCCAATCTTTTGAAGCTGATTATGCATTAAAAGAAGTTCATGAAGGTATATGTGGAAATCATCTTGGGGCTAGGTTATTATCTTATAAACTGCTCCATCAAGGATACTACTAGCCGACTATACAATAAGATGCCACTGATTATGAGAAGAGATGTGATCGCTATCAAAAAAATGCTAACATCCAAAGACAGCCAGCTTCACAACTCACATTTCTAAGCACTCTTTGGCCTTTTGCACAATGGAGAATGGATATACTCGAGCCCTTCTCCGTGATATCTGGACAGTGATAATTCCTTCTAGTGACAGTAGATTACTTCACCAAGTGGATGGAGGTCGAATCTCTGGCAAATATTATTGAAGCTAAAGTGTAAGACTTTGTCTAGAAGTCGATAGTCTATAGGTTTGGCCTACCTTAGACTCTCATTACTGATAATGGACGTCAATTTATAGGTGCAAAATTTATCAAGTTCTGTGAAGATCTAAACATATCCCATCATTTTACATCAGTAGCTCATCCACAGACGAATGGTGAAGTAGAGATAACCAACAGGATCCTTATTGCAAGGAATTACGCAAGGCTTGAAAGGACAAAAGGAACATGGATGGATAAACTCTATCATATTTTCTGAGCCTACAGAACCATCCAAAGATTGCCAACTGAAAAAACTCCATTTGCTTTAGCTTTCGAAATAGGCAGTCATTCCAGTCAAACTCGAACATCCTTCAGCACGAGTTGAAGTCTTTAATGAATAGAATAATTCATAAGTTTTAGAGCAAACCTTGATCAGTTGGAAGAAAAGCAAGAAAAGGTCCAAATTTGGATGGCAGCTTATAAATAGAAGGTGGCTCACTACTATAATTCTAAAGTCAAAGTAAGATTTTTAAAGTGGAAGATCCAGTACTATGACGGATAGATATCTCACAGTCATAAAATCAAGAAAAGCTCGCCTTAAACTGAGAAGGTTCTTATGAGGTCATAAAAATTGTTCGACCAGGATCTTAATATCTGAAGGAGCTCAAAGGAGCTATACTCCTACAACCTTGAAACTCAAAAAATTTACAAATATACTATCGATGAACCTATTTTCAACAAAATTTTCTTATTTTAACATTCCTATCTTTGGTGCAAAATTATGCAATGGTAGAAAATTATCCAACCGAACTTTGTTCTCAAATAAACTAGAAGGCCTCCGATTCTTAAACAAGAGGTTAACCTCATCTTAACAAGAATGAAGACCTCCGATTCTTAAATAGGAGGTAATGAAAAGAAGCTCTCTCAATGGCTCTTTTGCACTCCAACAATCTTGTTAGGAATAGGAGGTGCATCTCATCCTAACAAGGATAACAACCGACCACGTCAGGAACAGGTAGAGAACCTCATCCTGACGTGGATGATGATCCTTATGGGAATTGAAGGCCTCCAGCTCTTAAATAGGAGGTTAACCTCATCTTATTGAGGATGAAGACCTCTGATTCTTAAACATGAGGTTAACCTCATCTTAATAAGAATGAAGGCATCTAGTTCTTAAATAGGAGGTTATAGGAAGAGGTCCTCTCAATAATCCTTTTGCACCTCGGTAATCTTATTAGGAAGATCTCATCCTAACAAGTGTAATACCCAACCATGTCAGGAATAGGAGATGAACCTCGTCCTAATGTGGATGAAGATCCTCATGGGGGATTGAAGTGAAGGGAAATCCTGATTTCCCAGTCCAGGTTCGTTCAGATCTGATTAGATCAAGAGATATATTTCAAAATTTTTTCTCTTGATCTCAATCAGATCTTGATATATTTTAGATCTGATTCTTATTATTTTAACAAATAAAATAAAACAAGATAAATTAAATCAAATTCAATTTACCTGATTTGGGTAATCCTATTACCCTGTAGATGATCCTGATTGCAGCGGAAGGTTCTGGATCTTAGCCACGCAAGCGCCTGGCCTCTACCGGTATCCACTCGGGTTGGATCTGGAGAACCTCTTCTTCTCTATCACACCTCCAAAAATCAGATCTGGATCTGATCTGAAGGATCTTCAAAACTCTTTTGAAGATCTGCAGTCGTCCTTTTGCAGCAGCGCAGCCTTCTTGCTTTTGATCGCCTTTTCCTTGATCTGAATCGCACCAAACTAAGTCCAAAACACTTTTGGACGTGGAGAGCAAGGGGAGAAGAGAGTATGGCATGGAGAAGGAGGGGAGAGGCAGCCTTGGACGTGGGAAATCTCTATTGAATTCACTTTGCACTTTTTGATTAGGGTTGGGCGCAGGGTCTTATTTATAGACCTCTTGTGATCCAACTCCTCTTCCTCTCAACCAATCACAACCCTTTGTGAAATCAGATCTAAATCTGATTGGTTGAAAAAGAGACCCCTGGATTCCTCCTTAGAGGGCGCCTAAGACCAGTCAAACTGGATTCTTAGTAGAACTCTGATTGGAATCCAAAAGGGAGGTGGAGTCCTTGTCCAACAAGGACTCCTAGGCGCCTCCTACTTGGGCTCACGCCACCCTTGGCGTGCGCCCTTCTCCTTGCCAGGTTCTGGCAGGGGGACAAGCCCCCACCAGCTCTCCAATAGGTGCATGACATGTGGTCAAAAGTCAAAGGGTCAATGGTCAACGTTTGACCAGTCAAAGGTAGACTTTTGACCAAAGTCAAAGAACAAGAAATGGCAGGTGACCAAAAATGGCAGGTAATGTCTTACAAATAAGACAACCTATTTCTGACTTGGACAACCTCCAGTCAGACCATATGAAGGCCTCTGATTGAGCACAAACTCCTTTGGCTCAGTCAGGACAACTTATTTATGATAGTAAAAGAAGAACGTTAGGTTCAATCGAGTGCTAGCACGATTTCCTTGAACCTAATTGAATCTCATTCAGATCAATTGAACTAGATCAGTTCAATTGATGATCACCAGATTCAAACCCTTGTTTGTGTGACCCAGTTAGGTTCAGTTCTGTATGGTAATGGGATATGTCATGATCTCTATCATAGACATCATCGAAACTCCTTTCGATGGATCAGAACTCTTCTGATTCGAACAGCTAGAATGATCGATCATCTAAATCATTCTAATTGCTCCCAAAATCCACCAGTGACACCTAGCAGTATATGGTGGCAACCCATCAGAGCTGAATGCGAACCTCTTGGTGCAGCTACCTGTGTGATTCAAGTTCTTCTATCTTGAGCCCCGATCAGATTAGGGTTAAGGTGAACTCGTCAAACCCTAGTCTCTGTCATATGATGTAATCATTCGATTCGAGTCCAATGTGAAAATCTAAATAGAAACTCTTTCTATTATTTCACTCTACCATGGCCATGGATTTCTGGACTTGATTCTCATGATCATCATAGGGCTGCTCCTCTACCACCGAGGTAGATAGATCCCATCTTGATGCAATCCAGTTCCTACAATGAACATGCTATAGCCAACATACACCTCAGGGTTCCATATGGCTAGGAGACCGAGTAATGGTGTAGTCAAACTATAACACCCTCAAGGTGAACTGCCGATGCATCTCAGGTCAAAGAACCAGACACACTACTGCAGCATCGAGTCAGTCATTGACGAGAAGGTAGACTTCCTAATGACTACTCGAGGTGGTCACGCTCAGTGCCCTCGTTCTCTAACGAGTACCTGTACTCTCGCTCCGGTGTCTCCACACCGTAGACTCAAGACTCATCTACTAAAGAGAAGCGATCGTACACCAACCTTCCGGATCAATCACCATCCTCGTGATGATCCTATGGTCGGGAGCTGTTTATGAGTTAATAATGATTATTCATGTCTTAAATTTTCAACTCTTGAAAATATGAATTATCATTACCATTAACTCAAAGGATGTATCACAGACACTAAATACACATGTGTGATAGAAAATAACCCATTTTATTAATTATAGTCAAAATTATAATTTTGCCCCTAGAAGTGTATTACAAGTGTCAGCCAATTCTGGCTTCTAGGGCACATATATCTAACAATCTCCCACTTGTCCTAAAGCCAATTGGCTACAAGTCTAAGTCCCATCTTCTCAAGGTGGGCTTCGATCTTCTGCTGGCCCAACGGCTTTGTAAGTGGGTCTGCCACATTATCTGTGGAGTTGACTCTCTTGACCTCAACGTAACCTTTCTCAAGGTAATCGCGGATGAGGTGGTATCACCGTTTTGCTTGGAACTCTTCCAGCACAAACAGTCTGCCAGATGTCGACTTTCGATCATCTATATCGGACATGAAGTCCGAGTCTGTGTATCCCTGGACTTGGAGTTCTCCGTTACCAAAGACCAACATCATATCCTTAGTTCTTCTCAAGTACTTAAGGATACATTTCACAGAAGTCCAGTGTTCTTCACCTGGATTTGACTGATATCTGCTTGTGACACTCACAGCATGGGCTATATCAGGTCGTGTACATAGCATGGCATACAATGAGGCTCCCTATTGCAGAAGCATAAGGGATCTTGCTCATGCGTTCTATTTCCTCAGGTGTGCTGGGGCACATCTTCTTGGAAAGATGAATACCATGTCTGAAGGGTATTAATCCCCTCTTAGAGTTTTCCATACTAAACCTCTTTAGTACTTCCTCTATGTACATCTTTCTGTGAAAGTCCTAGCATCCTATTCGGTCTATCCCTATAGACCTTAATTCCTAGAATAAAGGATGCTTCACCTAGGTCTTTCATGGAGAATTCCTTGGACAACCACATCTTTGACTGATGTCAACATGGGAATATCATTCCCAATAAGGAGGATGTCATCCACGTACAATACGAGGAAGACAACAGCGCTCCCACTGACCCTTTTGAAAACACATGGTTCCTCTTCATTTTTGATGAAACCAAACTTTTTGATCACATCATTGAAACGAGTGTTCCAGCTCCGAGATGCTTGCTTAAGTCCATATATGGACCTTTGCAGCTTGCAAACCTTGTGATCAGTATCACTGGATGTGAAACCTAGCGGCTGTTCCATATAGATATCTTCCTCAAGATATCCATTTAGGAATGCCGTTTTCACGTCCATTTGCCATATTTCATAATCGAAATAGGCTGCAACAGGCAAGCAATGTGCGGATGGATTTTAGCATAGCTACTGGGGGAAAAGGTATCCTGATAGTCAATGCCTTCACGTTGACTATAACCTTTTGCCACCAGTCTAGCCTTGAATGTCTCCACATTCCCATCTGCACCAATCTTTCTCTTGAAGATCCATTTACACCCAATAGGTACTATACCTTCTGGTGGATCTACCAAGGTCCAGACTTGGTTTGAGTGCATCGAGTCAATCTTCTGACTTCATTGCCTCAAGCCATTTCTCGGAGTCGATATCTGATATCGCCTCGTTGTAGGTTTTGGGATCATCACCATGAGCACCATTACCTATGAGGAACATTTCCTCTACATCCTCTGAAATAATACCTAAGTATCTTTCAGGGGGATGGGAAAACTCTTTCCGATCTACGAGGTGGAGGAGGTAGTGTTCTTATTGGCTCAACCTGATTTGGTTCCACTTGGTCCTTAGCTCGTTTCTGCTTGTGAGACTTTCTCATCAAGCTTAATCTGCTTTCCAATGCCACTATCTTGAATAAACTATTTTTCAAGAAATATGGCATGTCGACTCACAATCACATTGTGGTCTTCTGGAATGTAGAAATAGTATCCTAATGACTCTTTAGGATATCCTATGAATCGAGCTCTAAAGGACCTAAACTCTAACTTGTCCGCTTGTTGTCTTTTGACATAAGAGCCGGACAACCCCAAATTCTGAGATGACTCAGACTTGGTTTCTTACCGTGCCATATCTCATACGGTGTGGTAGGAACGGTTTTAGAGGGAACCCTATTCAGTAAATAGATTGAAGTTAATAATGAATGTCCCCAAAGAAAATCTGGGAGGTCTGTGAAGCTCATCATGGATCGAACCATATCCAATAGAGTCCGATTTCTCCGTTCTGAAACCCCGTTGAGTTGAGGTGTTCCTGGTGGAGTCCATTGAGAGACTATGCCATTTTCCTTAAGATAGTCTAGGAATTCCCGGCTAAGGTATTCACCTCCTCGATCTGATCGAAGAACCTTAATGGGTTTTCCAGTTTGTTTTTCTACTTCATGTCTGAATTCTTTGAACTTTTCAAAAGCTTCAGACTTATGTCTCATAAGATACACATACCCATACCTAGACAGATCATCGGTAAAGGTAATGAAGTAGACAAAATTGCCTCTAGCCGGCACATCGAAATGGGCCGCACACATCAGTATGTACTAGGGCAAGGAGATCTGTGGCCCTCTCCCCATGTCCAACAAAAGGGAGTTTAGTCATTTTGCCTTGAAGACAAGATTCACAAGTTGGATATGACTCAAAAGTCAATGGACTCAATAGCCCATTTTTTCTCCAATTTGTTGAATCCTATCTTCTGCTATATGACCTAATCTCAGGTGCCATAGATATCTATCGTCATTTGGACTATCCCTAGGTCGTTTGGCATTCACGTTTTGCTCGATAGTTAAAAACAGGTACATCAATATGCAACTGATAAAGACCATTAATAAGGAAACCATTTGCAATTTTATTTCTTTCATAAAGAATGTTACAATGGTCCTTAAAGAAGGTGATCACATAACCTTCTTGTGCTAAGCATGAAACAGAAATCAAATTCCTGCTAGCTGCAGGCACATAATAACAGTCTTTTAAAACTAAGTCTAAACCAGATGGTAATCGCAGAGGGTATGTTCCCACGGCTACTGCAGCAACTCTTGCTCCATTACCGATGCGTAGGATCATGTCTCCATCCCTCAGCCTCCTGCTATCCTCAAGACCCTGCATAAAAAGTGCACAGATGAGCACTAGAACCAGAGT
>QRFJ01007986.1:0-43958 GCA_006176705.1 Cocos nucifera | reverse complement strand
CCATGGAAGCAGAATATATCGCTGCATCAGAGGCTGCGAAGGAAGCATTCTGGTACAAGAAGTTTGCTGTAGAAATAGGAGTAATGCCATCAGATGCCATTCCTCTATACTACGACAATAATGGTGCCATAGCCCTTGCTAAGGAGCCGAGGTCTCACCAAAAATTCAAGCATATTGAGCGGTGATACCATCTCATCTGCGATTACCTCGAGAAGGGTTATGTCGAGGTCAAGAGAGTTAACTCTACAGATAATGTGGCAGACCCACTTACAAAGTCGTTGGACCAACAGAGGATCGAAGCCCATCTTGAGAAGATGGGACATAGACTTATAGCCAATTGGCTTTAGGATAAGTGGGAGATTGTTAGATATATGTATCCTAGAAGTCAGAATTGGCTGACACTTGTAATACACTTCTAGGGGCAAAATTATAATTATGACTATAATAAATAAAATGGATTATTTTCTATCACATATGTGTATTTAGTGTCTGTGATACATCCTTTGAGTTAATGGTAATGATAATTCATATTTTCAAGAGTTGAAAATTTAAGACATGAATAATCATTATTAACTCATAAATTGCTCCCGACCATAGGATCATCACGAGGATGGTGATTGATCCAGAAGGTTGGTGTACAATCACTTCTCTTTAGTAGATGAGTCTTGAGTCTACGGTGTGGAGACACCAAAGCGAGAGTACAGGTACTCATTAGAGAATGAGGGCACTGAGCGTGACCACCTCGAGTAGTCATTAGGGAGTCTACCTTCTCGTCAATGACTGACTTGATGCTGCAGTAGTGTGTCTGATTCTTTGACCTGAGGTGCATCGATAGTTCACCTTGAGGGTATTATAGTTTGACTACACCATTACTCGATCTCCTAGCCATATGGAACCCTGAGGTGTATGTTGGCTATAGCATGTTCATTGTAGGAACTGGATGGCATCAAGATGGAATCTATCTACCTCGGTGGTAGAGGAGCAGCCCTATGATAATCATGAGAATCAAGTCCAGAAGCCCATGGCCATGGCAGAGTGAAATAATAGAAAGAGTTTCTATTTAGATTTTCACATCGGACTCGAATCGAATGATTACATCATATGACAGAAACTAGGGTTTGACGAGTTCACCTAAACCCTAATCTCATCGGGGCTCAAGATAGAAGAACTGAATCACATAGGTAGCTGCACCAAGAGGTTCGCATTCAGCTCTGATGGGTTGCCACCATATACTGCTAGGTGTCACTGGTGGATTTTGGGAGCAATTAGAATGATTTAGATGATCGATCATTCTAGCTGTTCGAATCAGAAGAGTTCTGATCCATCGAAAGGAGTTTCGATGATGTCGATGATAGAGATCATGACATATCCCATTACCATATAGAACTGAACCTAACTGGATCACACAAACAAGAATTTGAATCTAGTGATCATCAATTGAACTGATCTAGTTCAATTGATCTGAATGAGATTTAATTAGGTTCAAGGAAATCGTGCTAGCACTCGATTGAACCTAACGTTCTTCTTTTACTATCATAAATAAGTTGTCCTGTCTGAGCCAAAAGAGTTTGAGCTCAATTAGAGGCCTTCATATGGTTTGATTGGAGGTTGTCCAAGTCAGAAAAGGTTGTCTTATTTTATAAGACATTACCTGCCATTTTTGGTCACCTGCCATTTCTTGTTCTTTGACTTTGGTCAAAAGTCTACCTTTGACTGGTCAAACATTGACCATTGATACTTTGACTTTTGACCACATGTCATGCACCTATTGGAGAGCTGGTGGGGGCCTGTCCCCCTGCTAGAACCTGGCAAGGAGGAGGGCGCACGCCACCCTTGGCGTGTGCCCAAGTTGGAGGCGCCTAGGAGTCCTTGTTGGACAAGGACTCCATCTCCTTTTTGGATTCCAATTAGAGTTCTTCCTAAGAACCAACTTTGACTGATCTTAGGCACCCTCTAAGGAGGAATCCAGGGGACTCTATTCCCACCAATCAGATTTAGATCTAATTTCACAAAGAGTTATGATTGGTTGGGAAGAAGAGAAGTTGGATCACAGTCAGTCTATAAATAAGACCCTGTGCCCAACTCAGATTCATATGAGATGATTGAATCATAGTTCCCCATGCCCCAAGGCTGCCTCTCTTCTCCTTCTCCATGCCAAACCACCTTCTCCGCTTGCTCTCCACGTCCAAAAGGAGTTTTGGATTTTTGTTGGTGTGATTCAAGCAAGAGAAAGGTGATCAAAAGCTAGAAGGCTGCACTGCTGCAAAGGACGACTGCTGATCTTCAAAAGGAGTTTTGAAGATCCTTCAGATCAGATCCAGATCTAATTTTTGAAGATGTGATAGAGAAGAAGAAATCTTTAGATCCAGCCTGAGTGGATATCGGTAGAGGCCAGGCGCTTGCGTGGCTAGATCCAGAACCTTCCGCTGCAAACAGGATCATCAACGGATAATAGGATTATCCAAATTAGGTAAATTAAATTTGATTTAATTTATTATTATTTTATTTTATTTATTAAAATAATAAGAATTAGATCTAAAATATCTCAGATCTGATATAGATCAAATTTTTTTTTTTTTAAAATATATCTCTTGATCTGATCAGATCTGAACGAACCTGAATCGAAAAATCTGGATTTTTCTTCAATAATAACTATAAATAATTTATTATTTAAATTTTTTAAATTTTTATTAATAATAACATTTAATTATTATTACTTTTGATTTATTAAATTATTTTTGATTAAATTATTATTTTTGATAATATTTTATTAATAATAACATTTGATTATTATTATTTTTAATTTATTAAATTATTTTTGATTAAATTATTATTTTGATACTTTATTAGTAATAACATTTAATATTTTTAATTATTTTCAAAAATAATAAATAATTTGTTATTATTTAAATTATTTAATATATTATTCATAAAATTTTATTAATAATAAATAAAAACATTTTATTAGTAATAATAATTTTTTATTATTTAAATTATTATTAATAATAAAATAAATTATTTTTTATAAGAATAATAAAATGATATTTTTTATTAATTATTGGGGATAAACTTCGCTCCTATCAAAGTCCAGTTCGGTGCTCAGCTTGATGCGGTCGGTAGCCACGGAAGAGCTTCAGCGAGCAGGTCTTGACCGAACTCCTACAGCCAGCCGAACTGCTTAGCGGCTGAGCTCCTTCGGACTCCCAGCGATCAGACTTTAGGCAAACTGCTCTGCGGTCGAGCTCCTTCGGACTCCCAACGGTCGAATCTTAGTCAAACTCCTTCAATCGATCGAACTCTCCAGTGGTCGAGCTTTAGTCGAACTTTTGCGAGAGCCGAACTCCCTCCGTGCTCTTCCGACCAGACGCCTATGAGAGCCAAGCTCTCTCCACACTCCTCCAACCGAACTCCATCCGAGCTTCCCTCGATCGAACTCCTTTAGGGGTCCGAACTCCTCTAGAATGGATACACACCAAAGTCCACCAATCAATGCCCGCTTTCTCAGAGCCACGGCTATCAAATTTGGACGAACTATCACCATCAATCTGCCACAGGCAACGTGATCGGACGACATGGCCACCACTACTGGCGATACCACTCTCTCCGTAATCAACCCCATCGGCTCATGACCCATCAGCATGGTTGCCACTATCCACCTGATGATGCCTTCCTATCTGTACCGAACTCTATGCGGCCCCGAGCGGCCCACGATCGGACAATATGGCCGTCACCATCAATCAAGCTCAGCCTATAAAAGGATCCTCCAGATATGCTAACTCGAACCTCTGATCTCTATGCTCTAAGCTCTCTTCTTCTTCTCTAAGCTCTCTGGAACTCATTCCCGAGCACTTCATTCCTATTGGCCAGAGCTAAGTTGATCGTCGGAGGGTCCTGCCGGAGCCACCCCCCACCAGCTCCGGATGGGACTTTATTTTGCAGGTCCCTAGCGGCGACCTCGTCCACCTCCACTCCAGCTGATTCCAACGACGACCAAATTCTGCATCAACAGATTGGCACTAGAGGAAGGGCCGAACCTCCGAGGTTCTCTTGTTCTTAAAGGAGTGCTCGGTGATGATATCTCTCTTTCCTCTCCGAAGATTTCTCTTCTTCCTCTCTGGAGTTCTTTCTCTAGGAGAAAATGCCTTCCAGGAGAGCTTTGACTCGACGATCGACGGCCTCCACGGTCCGATCCCATCCAGATCCGTTTGTTTCTGCTTCAGCCCCGACAGCTTAGGTTCCACTTGTACCTACGGTGGATGTGAAACAGTTCAACCTGCTTGTCTGATAGGTCTGTGGCCTCATTGAGGCAATGCAGGCCATACAGCAACCCCCGATGGCGACTCCATCAGAAAATCCACCATCGAAATATCGAAAATCGACCCCAAGGAAGAGTACCAGGGCCAGCATACCCATCGCCCCTGAGAAGGAAAAATAGAGAGCCGAGGATCCATGCTCGGATCATAGTTCTCTTCTGGGAGAGACCTTCCCCATTTGTAGTCGGAAGCCCCCTAAGATCTGCAACCAAGACGACACCCTCGATCACAGACTGCGGAAGATGGATCGGTGGATTGAAGAGCTCGGCCATGTCGTCCTGGCTCATCATGCTGACATCCACACCGATCCTCCTTTCTCCCTTCGAATTATGCAAGAGCCTGTCCCACCAAACTTTGAGCTTTCTCAATTTGAAAACTACGATGGAATCTCAAATCCGGTTGATCATTTGGAGGCCTTTCGGACCATGATACTACTCCATGGTGCTTCGGACGCCATCCTGTGCCAAGCCTTCCCATCTACTTTAAAGGAAATAGTGAGAAATTGGTACTCGGCATTGAAGCCGGGTATGATTTTCTCTTTCAACTAGATGAGCCGTCAGTTCATGGCTCACTTCATCAGCAGCCGACGTCCACGCCAAGGTTTGAATTTTCTGATGAACGTCAAGCAGAAGCAGGAAGAATCCATCCGAGCTTACATCACCTGGTTTAATGCCGCGGCATTGGAAGTTCGGGACCTGGACCAGTCTATTGCAATGGCCGCACTTAAAGGCGGCCTTCAGAAGAATGACTTGCTGTTCTCTCTAGAAAAGAAGTATCCCAAGGACTTCGCCGATCTGCTGGCTTGGGCCGAGGGATACGCCCGTGCGGAAGAAGCCTTCAAGTTGAAGGACGAAGAAGCCTTAAGGGAGCGGCTAGCAGATGAGTATAATAGACCCACCGTCAATGGAGAGCTGAGCGAAGTTCGATCGTGCTCACGGACTCCTTCCGGATGCAGGAGAGCCCAAACTCTTCGAGCTCGCCACCAAGGAAGCCCCGACAGAAGGGTGCGAAAAAGTCCTTCTCTCGAAAGATTCCACGACTACGCCCCCCTCAATGCTCCTCTAACTCCAATTCTCACCAAAGTTAAGAACCAATTGCCAAGACCAAAAGGATTACAGTCTCCACCAAACAAGCGTGATCGAAGTAGGTACTACCTCTACCATCATGACCACGGTCACGACACTGAGGAATGCATTCAACTCTGAGATGAAATTGAGGAGCTCGTCAGAAAGGGGCGGTTGGATAAATTCCTTTGATGCTAGCCTGAAGCAGGAGAAGATCGGCCAACGACGCTGCCATAATCGAAAACAATAAGAAGGTTGGCCGCCTCGTAGCCTCATTAACATCACCCCCGGGAGGAGCTTGGTACATCGAAGATTCATCATCTCCCAGCGTCAAAGCCAAGAGAAGCATAATGCTCCAAATTAAGGAGGCCAGCATGAGATAGAGGAGGTCGTCCGGCCCGAAGCTTATCGCCTGAAGAAACATGGGGGAACAACGCTACCACGACCTTAAAACATAAAGAATTTGGGGATGCGCTGCCAGTAACTTCCTTTCAATAAAATTCTTCCCTTTCAATAATATTATTTCTGGATGCAAAAACTATGCGATGATAGGGAAGAAGCAGTCAATAGTTGCCGTGTTAGAAATAAGAGGAAAACCTCGTCCTAACACGAGCAGGCCAAAGACCTTCAATCTCGACTAGCGATAAGATCTCTCCCGAGCGACTGCTGTCAATCTCGGCTAGAGATAAGATCTCTCCCAAGCGATCGCTGACAACCTCGGCTAGAGATAAGATCTCTTCCGAGCGACCGAGTCAACCTCGATCAGAGATAAGATCTCTCCCGAGCGACCGCTATCAATCTTGGCTAGAGATAAGATCTCTTCCGAGCAACCGAATCAACCTCGACTAGAGATAAAATCTCTCCCGAGTCAACCTCGGCTAGAGGTTGTTAGCGATCGCTCGGGAGAGTCAACCTCGGCTAGAGATAAGATCTCTTCCGAGCGACCGCTGACAACCTCGGCTAGAGATAAAATCTCTCTCGAGCGATCATGTCAACCTCGGCTAGAGATAAGATCTCTCCCGAGCGACCGAGTCAACCTCGGCTAGAGATAAGATCTCTCTCGAGTGACCGCTGTCAACCTCGGCCAGAGATAAGATCTCTCCCGAGCGACCACTGACAACCTCGGCTAGAGATAAAGATCTCTTTCGAGCGATTGAGTCAACCTCGGCCAGAGATAAGATCTCTCCTGAGCGACCACTGACAATCTCGGCTAGAGATAAGATCTCTCCCGAGCGACCCTATCAAACCTCGGCCAGATCTCTCCCGAGCGACCGAGTCAACCTCGATCAGAGATAAGATCTCTCCTGAGCGACCGTTGATAACTCAGCTAGAGATAAGATCTCTCAGCTAGAGATAAGATCTCTTCCGAGCGACCGTATCAACCTCGGCTAGAGATAAGATCTCTCCTGAACGATCGAGTCAACCTCAGCCAGAGATAAGATCTCTTTTGAGCAACCGCTGTCAACCTCAGCTAGAGATAAGATCTCTCCCGAGCGACCACTGACAACCTCAACTAGAGATGAGATCTCTCTCGAGTGACCGTATCAACCTCGGCTAGAGATAAGATCTCTCCCGAGCGATCGCTGATAACCTGGGCTATAGATAAGATTTCTCCTGAGCGACCGAGTCAATCTTGGCTAGAGATAAGATCTCTCCCGAGCTTCGAAGATCCTCATCCGCTGTCCATTAAGAACAAGAGGAGAACCTCGTCCTAATGTGAGCAAAGTCGAAGGCCCTGTTCACAAAGGATGGGATGGAGGGAGAGGCCCTGACAATGGCCCTTATATGCCCCCACAGCCTATTAGGAATAGGAGGAAAACCTCATCCTAACGCAAGCAGTCCATTAGGAATAGGAGAAAAACCTCATCCTAACGCGAGATAATGGCCCTTATGTGCCCCCACAGCTCGTTAGGAACAGGAGGAAAACCTTGTCCTAACGTGAGCAAAGTCGAAGGCCCCATTCACAAAGGATGGGATGAGGGGAGAGGCCCTTGATAATGGCCCTTATGTGCCCCCACAATCCATTAGGAATAGGAGAAAAACCTCGTCCTAACGCGAGCAAAGTCGAAGATCTCGTTTATTTTAGACGAGATGGGGGGAGAGGCCCTGACAGCGGCCCTTATGTGCCTCCATAGCCCATTAGGAACAGGACGAGAACCTCGTCCTAATGCGAGCAAAGTCCAAGTCCGAGCTCCAAAATTTATAGGAGACAGGATCTCCATCAACCTCGGCTAGAAATAAGATCTCTCCCGAGCAACCGAGTCAACCTCGACTAGAGATAAGATCTCTCCCGAGCGACTGTGGACAACCTCAACTAGAGATAAGATCTCTCCCAAGCGATCGAGTCAATCTCGGTTAGAGATAAGATCTCTTCCGGGCGACCGTGGACAACCTCGGCTAGAGATAAGATCTCCTCCGAGGCAATCTCGATTAGAGATAAGATCTCTCCCGAGCGACCGTGACAACCTCAGCTAGAGATGAGATCTCTTCCGAGCGATCGAGCCAGCCTCGACTGCTGGTGACAATATCGCCCCCGAGGAGCTCAACCTCCGACCTCGACCATAGGAGATGAAATCTACTTCAACCTCGGTGGGAGAGGAGATCTCCCCTGGGCTTTAATTTCAACACCAACTTCGTCTGGAGATGAGATCTCCCTTCGAGCTTCGATCTGAACCAGCACAGAGTCCAGAAGAGAACTTTGGTAGTGGCCTTTTCTGCACTCCCTTCCTTCGAGTTTCGAACTTGGGAGTGGGGGGACTATTATTGGGGATAAACCCCGCTCCTACCGAAGTTTAGTTCGGTGCTCAGCCTGATGCTGTCGGTAGCCATGGAAGAACTTCAACGGGCAGATCTTGGCTGAACTCCTACAATCGATCGAACTGCTTAGCGGCTGAGCTCCTTCGGACTCCCAACGGTCGGGCTTTAGCTGAACTGCTCTACGATCGAGCTCCTTCGGACTCCCAATGGTCGGACCTTAGCCGAACTCTTTCAACCGACCGAACTCTCCAGCGGTCGAGCTTCAGTCAGACTACCGCGAGAGCCGAACTCCCTCCGTGCTCTTCCGACCAAACGCCTATGAGAGCCGAGCTCTCTCTACACTCCTCCAGTCGAACTCCTTCCGAGCTTCCCTCGGTCGAACTCCTTTAGGGGTCCAAACTTCTCTGAAATGGATACACACCAAAGTCCACCGATCAATGCCCACTTTCTTAAAGCCACGACTATCAAATCTGAATGAATTATCACCATCAGTCTGCCACAAGCAACGTGATCGGACGACATGGCCACCACTACTGATAATACCACTCTCTCCATAATCAGCCCCATCGGCCCATGACCCATCAGCATGGCTGTCACTATCCGCCTGACGATGCCTTCATCTTCATACCGAACTCCATGCGATCCCGAGCGGCCCACGGTCGGACGATATGGCCGTCACCATCAATCAAGCTCGGCCTATAAAAGGACCCTCCAGATATGCTAACTCGAACCTCTGATCTCTAAGCTCTAAGCTCTCCTCTTCTTCTCTAAGCTCTGTGAAACTCATTCCTGAGCACTCCATTCCTGTTGGCCAGAGCTGACTTGATCGTCGGAGGGTCCTACCGGAGCCACCCCTTACTAGCTCTGGACGAAATTTTATTTTGTAGGTCCTCGACGGTGACCTCGTCCACCTCCGCTCCAGCTGATTTCGACGACGACCAGATTTTGCATCAATTAATAATAAAAAATAATTTATTATTATTTTATTAATAATAAAATATTATTTTAAAATATTATTTTTTTAAAATAATATTTAATTATTAATATTTTATAAAATAAATTTTTAAAAGTAATATGTTATTATATAAATAATATTTTTTAATTAATAATAAAAATATTTTTTTTCTTTCTAAATATTTTTTTTTCTTTTTTTCCTTCCCTTCTCCCTTCCTTCCGCAGCACCCCTACCCCCACACTAGCCACGTGTTGCACGAGAGCAAATAAAATAAAATAAAATAAATAATATTTAAAAAATTTATTTTATTTTATTAATAATAATATATTATTTAAAAATAATATTTTTAAAATAATATTTTATTATTAATTTTTTAAAAATTATTTTTTAAAAAATAATATGTTATTATATAAATAATATTTTTAAATTAAATTTAAAAATATTATTATTTTTTTCTTTCATTGTTCAAATTTTTTTCTTTTTTCCTTCCTCCTGCGGCACCCCTTTTCCCTCCCTTCCTCTCACAGCACAGGCCATAGCCCTGTCCTGCCCCACCATCATCCATGCTACACCCACCATCCTCGCCGCATTCGGCTTTGCGCGATCATTAAACCCCCTCCCCTCCCTTCCCCCAGCCTCGATGAACCTGCATCCCCTGGCTCCGATGAACGGCCACCACCAAACCCCCTCCCCACCCCTTCCTGACCCTGGGTGCCTTCCATGCCTATAGACCACCCTCCGTAGCCTCGCGTTGCCATCATCCTCTCTCCTTTCCTCCTCCAACCTTAGCGAACTCGAGCCTTCACAGCTCTATGCGAGCACCAGTGACCGCTCATGCCCCTTCGTCTGATCGACCGTGCGATGCACAGGAGCAACAAAATAAAAAAAGAAATATATGGAAGGAGGGAAAAAAATTGCATGTTGCAACCGCATGTTGAACATATAATTTTTTTTTTAATTTTTTTCTATCTATAAGATATCATATCAGCATGAAATTGCATATTAAACATGCACTTTCATGCTTGAAGGTGCATGTTCAACATGCGATTTCGCCACCTCAGCCTAACTACTATATTTTAAAAAATAAAATAAAAAATAAGATGGATTTGAAAATAAATATTAAAAAATAATATTTTTTTTAAAAATTTGTTTTGCTTAATCTAGAACAAGTCTTTTCTTTGAAAATTATATAATTTTGTACCGTACTTTAAGAGTTGTTTTTTTTTCCTTTTTTTGAGGGTAAAATAGAGGAAGCATGTTTATTTCACATAAAAAGAAACGCAAAGAATATAATATAAGTACAAACCAACAAATTTGCAGCAAAAATGGAGATCCCAATCCCAAACATGAACATAACTAACATAAGCGAAGAAATACCAAAACATGATAGCAAAAAGACACAGCCCATGAAAAAGTATGCAAACCAAAGAGCCATTGAAGGTTGCTGATATCCTTGCAGTGACAACAATCTCCACCACATGGGGATGATGCCATAACAGTAGGAAATCCTTGAGATGTAGAAATGCCACATGTGAGACATACCAAATTAAGGTAATGAAAAGAGAGCCTCTGAGATTTAAATAGCAGATACCACCCTGGAGGAAACAGTGCTGGTATAAAGCCCTGTAGCTGTGGAAAAAGTGCCATTGAAGTAGCAGCCAATATAAATATTTGCTAAATTCCATAAACAGCCACCTTGATGAGCCCAACATCCATAAAAAGAGAAGTTGAAAAGCTAATATAATCCTGCTGAAACAATGGATGAGGATGGTAACAAGTGATCAAGTATGTTATGGGTATTCCCATAAGACAGAGATCTTAGAGTTCCTTAATTGATATGGCCTGAAAGAGCATGAGACCAGCGACAGGAAAAAAAGAACGAGAATTTAATTCTCAGTTCCTTGTTTGACGTTGCTATAACAAATAGTTTTCATTGATTAAGACTCTAATTTTTGGTCCCTTTCTTTATACTTATCTTAATAAGACATCCTTTTGGTGCCATTTATTTTTTCAAAATACCCAACATACCCTTTGGGACTCCAAATTTAGAAATATTACTTATTCCACATCTACCTTCCATTCTGGACTTCTTCCCTATCTACGGTTTATAGATTTTTTGGAACTTCTTTTTTTGTTATTTCTAAATTTGTAGGAGAACATAATTCATTGCAGATTCTTATTCATTAATATCAGAAATAATAGAGAATAAGATTGTTCATTTTAGTTGCTGTTCTTAGCCTTTCCAGATAGCCCGATCTTCTTACCTTACTGTGTTATGAGATTGTCACTGTTCTTAGCCTTTCCAGATAGCCAAACATTCTTATCTTGCCATGTTACAAGATTTTTACTATTCTTAGCCTTTCCAGATAACTGAACTTTCTTACTTTACCATGTTGCATTTAATCTTGTTATTTTTATCGTGAAATTAAGACTCAAGTACGTATTAAATTTCTACATAAAGTTGTTCTTAGCTCATTTCGTTGTCTTCTTTATGTCCTAAATATCTTTCTTATTTGTTGATATCTTTTTTAAACACTTTATCTAGGTTTCTAAAAGTCATGGATTGTAAGAACAATGAAAATCTTGTTTTTATGGTTGTATGTTCTTATGATAACGAAGTCCATATTATTTTAATTTTATAAAATACAACTCTTAATTATATTTTTGATGAAATAGTAAAGAGATGGAAGCATTTATCTTCTATAATGATTGATATAAAATTCTATGTTCCTAATAATTCGAGAATGCTCGTTATGCTTATGATGGATAAGGATGTTTGGAATATGTGTAAAATATATGTAAAGTTAAAAGCTACAATAATTGAAATAATTGTATATCATTCTCCATCATTGGCTGAATCGTACAATGTGATCATCAGCATGAGGTAATATAATATGTATTTGTAGTTAATTTTAGTACTCCTAATTAGACTTAATCTAATGTAATAATCAATATTTACTAATATGTTAGAAAAATGATCCTTTTACATTTCAGGAATAGTGGCCCATCCAAAATTGGTAAACATGTGGATTATTCAAAAAATTATCAAAAGAGCAATTCATCTCATTTTTCCTCGTTTGGTAGTTCAAGTAATTTTGTTCGAGTGGTTGAAGAAATAAGAATTACCATTGAAGATGAACTCAATCCAAGGAACACGTTAGATATTTAGAAGAACTCTATAGAGGGTGTAGATCAAGAATTCAAGGATGTCGAAATCTTTTGTCTTACAATTCGTAATTTATGCATTGCAAATTGCAGAGATTTTATATTTGGAAAGAATGATCGTTAGCATGTGACCATTGAGTGTGCATATAAAGGATGTGGATGGTGCCTTCATGCTTCTCGCTTTAGAAATCAAGATATATTTATAATTAAAATATTGAACAATGAACGTACATGTCGAGTAGGGTTGCAAGTTCGATCTCATCCTAAGACTTCAAAATATTGATTTTAAATGTTATAAAGAAAAAAATTCAGGATATGCCTTTGTATAGGCCAAGTGATATTGTAAAAGATATTCATCATGAATTTGGTGTAGAATTGCCATATCATCAAGCTTGGTATGAAAAAGAGATTGCCATCAAGAAGCTCTATGATCAGAGATCAGTATCTTATAAATGAATTCAATGGTACTGCAATACCATTATTGAGACCAACCCTAGCAGCATACACTACTATAGATCAAGACTATGGTAGCGGTTGTGATAGTACAAAATAGGACTACGGTAGCGGTTCACAATCATGGCCATAGTCTAAAAAATTACTACCATAGTCTACAGTAGCGGTTCGATAATTGCTGCCACTATGGCTATCATCGTAGGTCTATGATAGTGATTTTTGTAGTAGTTCTTTGAATTGTTGTTATAGAGAGCCTATAGTAGCAGTTCTTTGAACTGCTGCTAGTTTTAACCTATGACAATGATTATAAAACTACTACTATATCTTGTATGGCAGTGATTTTATAACCACTATCAAAGAGTCTATAGTAGCGGTTACAAAACTACTGCCATAGGTCGACTATGGTAGCGGTTATAGAATCACTGCCATAGTCTCTATGGCGGTAGTTATGAAACCGCTGTGATAGACCTATTGCATTGATTGGCACGTGATCTATGACAACGATTAGCACACCTACGACAGCGATTTTGCAACTATTACCATAGATTTTGAATAATAAAAAATATAAATTTTTATTTTTTATTTTTTTGCTTGATAAATGTATTTCAATATATAATATAAGAAAATATTATAAACATAATAATATTTCTAAAATGCTTAAATTTTATTATTGAATAAAATTGATTATAATATTTTTTTTAAAAAAATATAAAAAATCTCCTAAATCCACATCTAACTCATCGTCATCGGAAGAAGCTGGAGCTGGAGGGGCTGGAGCTAGAACGTTGGCCAACATGTTCTCAAGGCCCATGAAGTTAGCTCCAAAATACACACTAAGCCTTATCACCATAGCAGTCACGAGGCCCTGTAGCTGAATAGTTTGCTTCCTAACCTGAGCAGCCTGCTCTCTAGCCTGATTTGCCTGCACCCTAGCCTGAGCTGCTTGCACCAACATCTTTTCAAGCTACTTTCAATTGATGATACCAGAAGCATATAAAAAGATGCTCACCTTTGACCAATAGCTCATCGGCATATGTTCAAGCCTACATCAGATCCTTCTAGAGTGCTCAGACCCTAAGATCTGAGATAGATAGTCATGAAAGTCAAAGGTATTTGAGCCCTCACTAGCGAGCGCATTTAACTACTCCTATAATTATAAATTCAAATAAAATATCATAAGAAATGCTATAATACTAATCATACTAATATATTTATTACTTACAAAATTTTTTTCGATTGTGACATTCATCGACCTATCCTTCTTGTCCGTATGGCTGGATCGAAATATCTCACTATGGCTGGACATCACTCTATCTCTCATCAGCTATAATAATAAATTAGTTTATTAGAAACATGCAAAAAAATATTAATTTAATTTACCTAGTAAGATTCAAAATTCATTACCTCTTTATGCACACGACTAGATATAGACATGGTCAAGAGTGTGCGTGTATTTCTGAGCTGCCCGATTCTTCCAATTTTAATGAAAGACAGTCTAAAAATTATTTAAATAAATAATAAGTATTTAAAAAATATTCAAATATAAATTTAAATATATTAAAAAAAATTAAAAATTAAAATTTAAATCTAAAACTCCTGGCTCCTTTAATGCCTAACCATTCTCATCCATTAACTTACGGGATAGTCCTATATCCAAGGAACAAGCTCCTTCAGAGTGTCTTGTCGGTACTCAAGCCATTCTCTACGAAGCTTGATCTTATGGCTTGAGTACAACTTTTCAATCTTCTTTAGTCAAGCATCTTGAGCCCTCTCATGATCTAAAAAGTCGTATCTTCTTTACATAAAGTTATTAGAAATTAGTTACAAAATTATTCTAATCAATATAGTGTAAACATATCAAATGCATAAATATAATTAAGATACACTTACCCATATATTCTTCCATACTCGATTTTTAATACTAGCGTCTATCAATTTCCAGTCTATGGGCAATACTGGAATGATTTTGGACCATCTCACAAGCACTTCAAAAAAGAAATGAATCTCCCGTATGATCTTTCCTACTAGCCTCCCCTTCACATTGTACTGCACCATCACCTAATGCTGGTGGTTTCATACGTGTGGCATACATGGAACTATGAAATATCCTACTAGATGATGCACCTACAATGAAAATATATTATGCAAATATAAGAATGTACAATAACTATAGAAATAAATAAATGACATAATAAAAAATATACACTCATTGGCCATGGGATCATATGATGTGGATGCTAGTGGAGACTCATCGATGGATGGAGCATGTACTGGAGATGTGACTGATGCTAGAGGCTCAGATGCTAGTGGAGGAGTAGATGCCAATGAAGGAGTAGATGTCGGTGGGCTTCGAGCAGCTGATGTGGAGGTCGATGGAGTATGCTTTGCCTGTGACTCAAATACAGAGCTCTGCATAGCCCGTCGAGAGGTGGGGGGTAAAAGCTAGATGATGTTTTGATGCCATCATGATCTATAATATTAATGAACATTAATCAATATAATATGTTAAACAATAATATTAATAGAGTATCAATAAATAGACTCTAACTAATTGGAGTCTATTTAAATCTTATCATACTCTTACATCATGCTCTATTGCTAGAAAAGGTCAAGCGATCGAAGGCTGCCAGTACGGTCCAAGGCCATCCATGGCTACAGGCATGACATGGCCCAAGGCTATCAACACAACTCAGCTCAAAATCCACCAGCATGATTCAGAACCAACCGATAAGAGTTCTCTTATCCACCAACATGACGCACGGTCGGTGGATAATTATAATATTTATAATAAATATTTATAATATTTATTATAAATATTATAAATGATTAACAAATATTACTATAAAATTTTAAAAAATAAAATAAATTATATAATATAAATTATATCCATAAATAATTAAAAAGGAGCAATATTTAATTTTACTTTCTGTCTATCTTTCAAGATTAAGGAAAACCTATATATGTAATATTCCATTATATATCATCTCAAAAGCATTAAGGAGTACTCCTTAGATTAGTTAGGATAGAATTTATCTTAAATATTAAAAAAATAAAGATAAAAGTAAAAAAAAGTCTTAGATTCATCATTTAATCATGCATTACATTATACTTTTGGTATCTACTATAACTAAACCAAATCGATTGTGAATAGTTGCCCGCTAAACAAGTTGCTGGCCATCCAAGATCATCTTATCATTTGAAATTACTAAAATATTTACAGAAGAAGAGAAAAAAATAAGAGAGCTTATATCACTAAAATCATACCAAGAATTAACCATTTTTCACCAGAAATCATCATAGCCTCTTTATAAAAAAATTATTTTTTTAAAATAAAATATTATAAAAAATAATAAAATAAAAAAATAATATATATAATATTTTTATTAATATTAAATTTAATAATTTAAGATATAATATTAAGTTATGAATATATTTTAATTTATGAATATAAAATAATAAATAATTTATGAATAATACTAAATTTAATAATTTAAAATATAATATTATGTTATGAATATACTTCAATATATGAATATAATAATAAAAAATTTATAAATAATATAATAAATTTAATATTATATTCATTAAGCATAAAAAATTATGTTAACATGCTAGCAATCCAAGTCATATAATATAAATGTGCTTAGAGAGGTAAATTAATAAAAAAATTAAAAAATATAAATTAATAAAAAAAATTAATAAAAATAGTGGGACCAAAGGGTACCAGTGAAGGTAGCCGATGGTGGGGCGGGGTGCAGGGCCAAAGGTGGCCAGCGGTGGGGCGCGGCCAAAAGGGGTGGCAGGGTGGGGCACCAAGTCGGGGTCAAGGAAGGTAGGGCCAAAGGGGACCATCGGGGTAGGCTGGCAGCGAGGCAGGCCGGTGGAGGTCGGGATCGAGGGAGGCAAGGCCTACAGCGGTGCTAGAGGGAGGGGTGCGCCGGGGTAGAGGGAGGGGTCGACGGCGAAGGGAGGAAGCTGGCACGGGGCTAAGGGAGGGAGAGAGCCAAGGGAGCTAGAGCCGGATGGAGCCAAGGGAGCTGAAGCCGGCAGTGGGGCTGAGGGAGGGGGTGGTGGTGGGTGGGCCGGTGTGGGATGGTAACTAGGCCCAAGGTGAGAAGAGAGAAAAAGAGATAGCAGGAGGTGGGCGGGGAGGTGGCTAGCAATGGGGTAGGCCAGTGGAGGGGCAGGTTGGAATCGGGGAGGGTAGCTAGGGCTCGGGTAGAGAGGGAGAGGGAGAGGGAGAGAAAGAGAGGGAGTGGAGGCTGGAAAGATGAAAAGATCGGTGTGGAGCAAAAATTTATGCATGACCTATGGTAGTGATTTTTGAAACTGCTGCCATAGGTCAATTAGAGCGGTTGTTAGAAACTACTACAATATATTCTATAGCAGCGGTTAACAACTGCTGTAATAGGCCTATAGTAGCGATGTTTGCAAACCACTGCTATAGATGCAAATATAAAATTTTTATATTTTTTCTAAATATGATATAATTTTAGAATTTAAATTCTATCTTTATGGTTCATTTCTAAGTAATTATTATTATAGTGTCATCATAAAAGATCATCTAGATCTGATAGCCCTAGCTATGTCGATCGATAAAATTTGATTTCGATGGCCACGAACGATCGCATGATGATTTGATAGATAAAGATCAGCGATTGATCTAAAAACTTACAATGATGATCTGAATGCCATTTGTATCATACTATCAAAATTTTACTTTAATTAGATTTATTATCATGATCAATTTAGTACAGGATGATTTCAGCCATTAAATAAAAAATGAGTGATCAAAGGATCAGACGACATTTGATTATGAGAGAATTTTTTAGATAAATGATCTTGACTACTATGTTAATCATTTTTATGATGGTGATTATAAAAATTAAACTATGTGTCTAAGAACTATCAAAAACTATACGTCGCTCGATATCCGTTCTTAAATTCATTTAGTAATTATGCTTATGCTTTTGTAAGATTTGCTTAACGTGAATAGTACATATAAAAATGATTTGAATTTTACAATCATCACTATATAAAATGATTAAAATTATAGCCAAGATTATTTAACTAAAAAATTATTTCATAATTGAATGCCGTTTGGCCTTTTGATCACTTATTTCTCACTTAACGATCGAAATTATTTCATACTAAATTGATCATAATAATGATATCCGATTAAAGTGAAACTTTGATAGTATGCTATAAAAATTATCGAGAACATTATTGCAGATTTTTGGATCCATCGATGTGAAGGGAAATCCTGATTTCCCGGTCCAGGTTCGTCCAGATCTGATTAGATCAAGAGATATATTTCAAAAATTTTCTCTTGATCTTAATCAGATCTTGATATGTTTCAGATCTGATTATTATTATTTTAATAAATAAAATAAAATAAGATAAATTAAATCAAATTCAATTTACCTGATTTGGGTAATCCTATTACCCTGTAGATGATCCTGATTGCAGCGGAAGGTTCTGGATCTTAGCCACGCAAGCGCCTGGCCTCTACCGGTATCCACTCGGGTTGGATCTGGAGATCCTCTTCTTCTCTATCACACCTCCAAAAATCAGATCTGGATCTGATCTGGAGGATCTTCAAAACTCTTTTGAAGATCTGCAGTCGTCCTTTTGCAGCAGCGCAGCCTTCTTGCTTTTGATCGCCTTTCCTTGATCTGAATCGCACCAAACTAAGTCCAAAACACCTTTTGGACGTGGAGAGCAAGAGGAGAAGAGACTATGGCATGGAGAAGGAGGGGAGAGGCAGCCTTGGGGCGTATCTAATAGCATTCACTCTTACTTAGAATTAGGGTTGGGCGCAGGGTCTTATTTATAGACCTCTTGTGATCCAACTCCTCTTCCTCTCAACCAATCACAACCCTTTGTGAAATCAGATCTAAATCTGATTGGTTGGAATAGAGACCCCTGGATTCCTCCTTAGAGGGCGCCTAAGACCAGTCAAACTGGATTCTTAGTAGAACTCTGATTGGAATCCAAAAGGGAGGTGGAGTCCTTGTCCAACAAGGACTCCTAGGCGCCTCCTACTTGGGCTCACGCCACCCTTGGCGTGCGCCCTTCTCCTTGCCAGGTTCTGGCAGGGGGACAAGCCCCCACCAGCTCTCCAATAGGTGCATGACATGTGGTCAAAAGTCAAAGGGTGAATGGTCAACGTTTGACCAGTCAAAGGTAGACTTTTGACCAAAGTCAAAGAACAAGAAATGGCAGGTGACCAAAAATGGCAGGTAATGTCTTACAAATAAGACAACCTATTCTGACTTGGACAACCTCCAGTCAGACCATATGAAGGCCTCTGATTGAGCACAAACTCCTTTGGCTCAGTCAGGACAACTTATTTATGATAGTAAAAGAAGAACGTTAGGTTCAATCGAGTGCTAGCACGATTTCCTTGAACCTAATTGAATCTCATTCAGATCAATTGAACTAGATCAGTTCAATTGATGATCACCAGATTCAAACCCTTGTTTGTGTGACCCAGTTAGGTTCAGTTCTGTATGGTAATGGGATATGTCATGATCTCTATCATAGACATCATCGAAACTCCTTTCGATGGATCAGAACTCTTCTGATTCGAACAGCTAGAATGATCGATCATCTAAATCATTCTAATTGCTCCCAAAATCCACCAGTGACACCTAGCAGTATATGGTGGCAACCCATCAGAGCTGAATGCGAACCTCTTGGTGCAGCTACCTGTGTGATTCAGTTCTTCTATCTTGAGCCCCGATCAGATTAGGGTTAAGGTGAACTCGTCAAACCCTAGTCTCTGTCATATGATGTAATCATTCGATTCGAGTCCAATGTGAAAATCTAAATAGAAACTCTTTCTATTATTTCACTCTGCCATGGCCATGGGCTTCAGGACTTGATTCTCATGATCATCATAGGGCTACTCCTCTACCACCGAGGTAGATAGATCCCATCTTGATGCAATCCAGTTCCTACAATGAACATGTCACATAGCCAACATACACCTCAGGGTTCCATATGGCTAGGAGATCGAGTAATGGTGTAGTCAAACTATAACACCCTCAAGGTGAACTGCCGATGCATCTCAGGTCAAAGAACCAGACACACTACTGCAGCATCGAGTCAGTCATTGACGAGAAGGTAGACTTCCTAATGACTACTCGAGGTGGTCACGCTCAGTGCCCTCGTTCTCTAACGAGTACCTGTACTCTCGCTCCGGTGTCTCCACACCGTAGACTCAAGACTCATCTACTAAAGAGAAGCGATCGTACACCAACCTTCCGGATCAATCACCATCCTCGTGATGATCCTATGGTCGGGAGCTGTTTATGAGTTAATAATGATTATTCATGTCTTAAATTTTCAACTCTTGAAAATATGAATTATCATTACCATTAACTCAAAGGATGTATCACAGACACTAAATACACATATGTGTGATAGAAAATAACCCATTTCATTAATTATAGTCAAAATTATAATTTTGCCCCTAGAAGTGTATTACAAGTGTCAGCCAATTCTGGCTTCTAGGGCACATATATCTAACAATCTCCCACTTGTCCTAAAGCCAATTGGCTACAAGTCTAAGTCCCATCTTCTCAAGGTGGGCTTCGATCTTCTGTTGGCCCAACGGCTTTGTAAGTGGGTCTGCCACATTATCTGTGGAGTTGACTCTCTTGACCTCAACGTAACCTTTCTCAAGGTAATCGCGGATGAGATGATATCGCCGCTCAATGTGCTTGGACTTCTGGTGAGACCTCGGCTCCTTAGCAAGGGCTATGGCGCCATTGTTGTCGCAGTAAAGAGGAATGGCATCTGATGGCATTACTCCAATTTCTGCAGCAAACTTCTTGTACCAGAATGCTTCCTTTGCAGCCTCTGATGCAGCTATATATTCTGCTTCCATGGTGGAATCTGCTATCACAGTTTGCTTGGAACTCTTCCAGCTGACAGCTCCACCATTGCACACAAACAGACTTTCAGATGTCGACTTTCGATCATCTATATCGGACATGAAGTCCGAGTCTGTGTATCCCTGAACTTGGAGTTCTCCATTACCAAAGACCAACATCATATCCTTAGTTCTTCTCAAGTACTTAAGGATACATTTCACAGAAGTCCAGTGTTCTTCACCTAGATTTGACTGATATCTGCTTGTGACACTCACAGCATGGGCTATATCAGGTCGTGTACATAGCATGGCATACATGAGGCTCCCTATTGCAGAAGCATAAGGGATCTTGCTCATGCGTTCTATTTCCTCAGGTGTGCTGGGGCACATCTTCTTGGAAAGATGAATACCATGTCTGAAGGGTATTAATCCCCTCTTAGAGTTTTCCATACTAAACCTCTTTAGTACTTCCTCTATGTACATCTTCTGTGAAAGTCCTAGCATCCTATTCGGTCTATCCCTATAGACCTTAATTCCTAGAATAAAGGATGCTTCACCTAGGTCTTTCATGGAGAATTCCTTTGACAACCACACCTTGACTGATGTCAACATGGGAATATCATTCCCAATAAGGAGGATGTCATCCACGTACAATACGAGGAAGACAACAGCGCTCCCACTGACCCTTTTGAAAACACATGGTTCCTCTTCATTTTTGATGAAACCAAACTTTTTGATCACATCATTGAAACGAGTGTTCCAGCTCCGAGATGCTTGCTTAAGTCCATATATGGACCTTTGCAGCTTGCAAACCTTGTGATCAGTATCACTGGATGTGAAACCTAGCGGCTGTTCCATATAGATATCTTTCTCAAGATATCCATTTAGGAATGCCGTTTTTACGTCCATTTGCCATATTTCATAATCGAAATAGGCTGCAACAGCAAGCAATGTGCGGATGGATTTTAGCATAGCTACCGGGGAAAAGGTATCCTGATAGTCAATGCCTTCACGTTGACTATAACCTTTTGCCACCAGTCTAGCCTTGAATGTCTCCACATTCCCATCTGCACCAATCTTTCTCTTGAAGATCCATTTACACCCAATAGGTACTATACCTTCTGGTGGATCTACCAAGGTCCAGACTTGGTTTGAGTGCATCGAGTCGATCTCTGACTTCATTGCCTCAAGCCATTTCTCGGAGTCGATATCTGATATCGCCTCGTTGTAGGTTTTGGGATCATCACCATGAGCACCATTACCTATGAGGAACATTTCCTCTACGTCCTCTGAAATAATACCTAAGTATCTTTCAGGGAGGATGGGAAACTCTTTCCGATCTACGAGGTGGAGGAGGTAGTGTTCTTATTGGCTCAACCTGATTTGGTTCCACTTGGTCCTTAGCTCGTTCTGCTTGTGAGACTTTCTCATCAAGCTTAATCTGCTTTCCAATGCCGCTATCTTGAATAAACTATTTTTCAAGAAATATGGCATGTCGACTCACAATCACATTGTGGTCTTCTGGAATGTAGAAATAGTATCCTAATGACTCTTTAGGATATCCTATGAATCGAGCTCTAAAGGACCTAAACTCTAACTTGTCCGCTTGTTGTCTTTTGACATGAGCCGGACAACCCCAAATTCTGAGATGACTCAGACTTGGTTTCTTACCGTGCCATATCTCATACGGTGTGGTAGGAACGGTTTTAGAGGGAACCCTATTCAGTAAATAGATTGAAGTTAATAATGAATGTCCCCAAAGAAAATCAGGGAGGTCTGTGAAGCTCATCATGGATCGAACCATATCCAATAGAGTCCGATTTCTCCATTCTGAAATCCCGTTGAGTTGAGGTGTTCCTGGTGGAGTCCATTGAGAGACTATGCCATTTTTCCTTAAGATAGTCTAGGAATTCCCAGCTAAGGTATTCACCTCCTCGATCTGATCGAAGAACCTTAATGGGTTTTTCAGTTTGTTTTTCTACTTCATGTCTGAATTCTTTGAACTTTTCAAAAGCTTCAGACTTGTGTCTCATAAGATACACATACCCATACCTAGACAGATCATCGGTAAAGGTAATGAAGTAGACAAAATTGCCTCTAGCCGGCACATCAAATGGGCCGCACACATCAGTATGTACTAGGGCAAGGAGATCTGTGGCCCTCTCCCCATGTCCAACAAAAGGGAGTTTAGTCATTTTGCCTTGAAGACAAGATTCACAAGTTGGATATGACTCAAAAGTCAATGGACTCAATAGCCCATTTTTCTCCAATTTGTTAATCCTATCTTCTGCTATATGACCTAATCTCAGGTGCCATAGATATCTGTCGTTTGGACTATCCCTAGGTCGTTTGGCATTCACGTTTTGCTCGATAGTTAAAACAGGTACATCAATATGCAACTGATAAAGACCATTAACAAGGAAACCATTTGCAATTTTATTTCTTTCATAAAGAATGTTACAATGGTCCTTAAAGAAGGTGATCACATAACCTTCTTGTGCTAAGCATGAAACAGAAATCAAATTCCTGCTAGCTGCAGGCACATAATAATAGTCTTTTAAAACTAAGTCTAAACCAGATGGTAATCGCAGAGGGTATGTTCCCACGGCTACTGCAGCAACTCTTGCTCCATTACCGACGCGTAGGATCATGTCTCCATCCCTCAGCCTCCTGCTATCCTTAAGACCCTGCATAGAAGTGCACAGATGAGCACTAGAACCAGAGTCAAGCACCCAACTGGATGCAGAAGAAACCGTAAGGTTAGACTCAATAACGAGCATACCTCCAGAAGGACCTTCCTTCTTGTTCTTCAGGGTGGCCAGGTAAGTAGGGCAGTTCCGCTTCCAATGGCCGTCGCTGTTGCAATGGAAACACTTTCCTTTGCCATCGATCTTCTTCTTCGGTTCTGCCTTCTTCTTCTTTGATCCTTCTACCTTTTGCTTTTTCACAGACTTCCTTTTCTTTCCATAAGACTTTCTTTTGGAAGAAGTCCGTTCCATAGCAAGAACTGAGCCTTTAGAACCTTTCATAGAAAGCTCAGCGGTAACCAGCATATTCATCAACTCGGCCAAGGAATTTTGAAGTTTATGCATGTGGTAATTCATGATGAATTGCCCATATGCATCAGTCAAGGATTGCAGAATAATATCGTTCTGCAAATCCAAGTCCAACTTCACACCGAGCTTCTCAAGCTCTTCCATGTCCTTGATCATTGTCAGACAGTGATCTTGGACTGACTGCCCATCACGCATCTTAGCCTTAAAAAGTCATTTCATGACTTGATATTTGGCTGCGCGACTCTGTTCACCAAACATCTCCTGTAGGTGAGCCAACATTTGGCGAGCAGTCCCGATATCTTCATGTTGGCGCTGGAGCTCATCAGACATCGAGCCCAACATGTAGTATCTGGCCTTATTGTCTTCGTCAATCCATTTTTCCAGAGATGCTCTCTGTTCAGTGGATGGACGAGCTGGTAAGGTGGGAGGGTCCTGGTCCAAAACATGTGTTAACTTCTCTGAACCCAAAACAATTTTGTAGTTCCTGAGCCAATCTTTATAATTGGGTCCAGTCAGTCTATGTGTGTCTAGGATACGTGCCAGTGGGTTGGATGCAGACATTTTCCTGTAGAGAGTCAAAGATTCTAGTTAGATACTGTAATTTTGACTTGATCAATTTGTTTAGGGATTTTATTTTTAAACAAATTAGCTCCCACTATTTTCTCGGATCCCTACACTCCCTCTGTAGAGATGCGAAAATCTCCGCGATTGATGATTTCTAGTGGGTGGTGCGGTCTCACCAACTGACTCATCACCTCACCTAACAGTTATTGGTGATGGGTTAGCCAATGAGTGAACAACTCTTGTTCAATGATTCTCTAATCATGGTGCACCCAAACTTGGTCTCTAATTCATGAATCTCACCGTATCCGGAATATTGATCCACTCCTTAGTTAAGTCAGACCCACCATTTGCATAGACTGGGTTCCTAATTGGGTCTCTCACCGTATCTGAAATATTGAGCCCAACTCATCCTCCAGCCCATAGCATCCAATGCCTAATAGACATGGTTGCATCTTCCCGGTGCAACTGAGCCACTGTATCCAGCCGAGAACAATCAACCCCGGGAAGGGCCCGCACGTCTACAATGGTGGAAGACCTCGGACTTAATCTTTTCTTAGGGAGAATTGATTCAGGTCTCATTAAACTAGACTTGGCTTAGTCATAACAATTATGACTAACCTAGTGGCATGGGTCAGCTCGGATTATTGACCATCTCAGATCAGAACTGTGTCAACAGATATGGCCAGGTAAGTGAGACCGGTGGAAGGAATATGCCGTTAACTCGCACAAGAACGCATTCAGGTCGAGTAGCTTCCAATTAAAAACCAGTCGGTCGTCTGTGCCAAACTTACCTTAGACACCAAATTGTTGAGTCAGAACCAATTGGGTTAGCCTACAATCCAGACTCTAACCTCTGAGCCTAATTAGGTCTTGCTTGATCGTGACTCGATCTTGACCCAGACTTAATCCTATTAGGCTGGTCAATTTAAGCATTGTTGATCCCATCTAACCAACTCTTGATTCGGTTTGATCAACCGCTTAGACCTAATTGAGCTACCCAAGCCCGAACCCAGTATTATGAATATGTCTTAGATCTGAAATTCTCAATTTTAGACCTAATTAATATTCCATAAACTTAATTCTTAATTAAGTTGGGTTCATAAACAAAATATGCACAATAAATCCTAGGGTTTCAGGATCTAGGATTTTGCAGAAAGTAAGTTTTGGATTTCTGATTAAGGACGAACATGCAGCACCCCTACACGTCATAAGAACACCCCATCGAATGGGAAGAGAGGGCCTTTAAACCCTTCTTCATTCTTATGACCGGACGGCCAAGAGGAACGCCTTAATCAGGAACATGTAAATCTACAAAACAGTTATAGATCTATATCATATATCTCATATACAAATTTAGATCTAATCAAGGCATATTTTGCATACATCTCATGTATCAATTCATGCATATTTTCAGATCTAAATTATCACATAATAATCTAAAAAATTAGATTTAAATTGATCTAATCAAAATAAATTCTAATCTAGACAATTATGTAGAACTATTCTACAACTAGTCTAGTCATGCATCTATCATATCTCATATGATATTTAAAATTAAATAATTTTTATTTGCTGTTTATCAGATGTTATTATAACACTTATAATATCAGAAAATAGTAAATAAGAAGATCTAAAATATGATTTAATCAGATTAAATCAAAGACATGCAAAACTATTCTATAGAACTATTCTATTCTAGAACTAGTCATGCATATCTTCATGTTCTTAGATCCAAATCATTTAATTTTAATTTTTCTGATTTTAGATCTGATCACATCTCATGTGACATCTGAAATCACTTTATTTTTTAATTAAAATAAAATTAAAATCAGATCTAAACAATCTAGAACCATGGCTCTGATACCAGTTGAAGGGAAATCCTGATTTCCCGGTCCAGGTTCGTCCAGATCTGATTAGATCAAGAGATATATTTCAAAAATTTTCTCTTGATCTTAATCAGATCTTGATATGTTTCAGATCTGATTATTATTATTTTAATAAATAAAATAAAACAAGATAAATTAAATCAAATTCAATTTACCTGATTTGGGTAATCCTATTACCCTGTAGATGATCCTGATTGCAGCGGAAGGTTCTGGATCTTAGCCATGCAAGCGCCTGGCCTCTACCGGTATCCACTCGGGTTGGATCTGGAGATCCTCTTCTTCTCTATCACACCTCCAAAAATTAGATCTGGATCTGATCTGGAGGATCTTCAAAACTCTTTTGAAGATCTGCAGTCGTCCTTTTGCAGCAGTGCAACCTTCTTGCTTTTGATCGCCTTTCCTTGATCTGAATCGCACCAAACTAAGTCCAAAACACCTTTTGGACGTGGAGAGCAAGAGGAGAAGAGACTATGGCGTGGAGAAGGAGGGGAGAGGCAGCCTTGGGGTGTATCTAATAGCATTCACTCTTACTTAGAATTTGGGTTGGGCGCAGGGTCCTATTTATAGACCTCTTGTGATCCAACTCCTCTTCCTCTCAACCAATCACAACCCTTTGTGAAATCAGATCTAAATCTGATTGATTGGAATAGAGACCCCTGGATTCCTCCTTAGAGGGCGCCTAAGACCAGTCAAACTGGATTCTTAGTAGAACTCTTGATTGGAATCCAAAAGGGAGGTGGAGTCCTTGTCCAACAAGGACTCCTAGGCGCCTCCTACTTGGGCTCACGCCACCCTTGGCGTGCGCCCTTCTCCTTGCCAGGTTCTGGCAGGGGGACAAACCCCCACCAGCTCTTCAATAGGTGCATGACATGTGGTCAAAAGTCAAAGGGTGAATGGTCAATGTTTGACCAGTCAAAGGTAGACTTTTGACCAAAGTCAAAGAACAAGAAATGGCAGGTGACCAAAAATGGCAGGTAATGTCTTACAAATAAGACAACCTATTCTGACTTGGACAACCTCCAGTCAGACCATATGAAGGCCTCTGATTGAGCACAAACTCCTTTGGCTCAGACAGGACAACTTATTTATGATAGTAAAAGAAGAACGTTAGGTTCAATCGAGTGCTAGCACGATTTCCTTGAACCTAATTGAATCTCATTCAGATCAATTGAACTAGATGAGTTCAATTGATGATCACCAGATTCAAACCCTTGTTTGTGTGACCCAATTAGATTCAGTTCTGTATGGTAATGGGATATATCATGATCTCTATCATAGACATCATCGAAACTCCTTTTGATGGATCAGAACTCTTCTGATTCGAACAGCTAGAATGATCGATTATCTAAATCATTCTAATTGCTCCCAAAATCCACCAGTGACACCTAGCAGTATATGGTGGCAACCCATCAGAGCTGAATGCGAACCTCTTGGTGCAGCTACCTGTGTGATTCAGTTCTTCTATCTTGAGCCCCGATCAGATTAGGGTTAAGGTGAACTCGTCAAACCCTAGTCTCTATCATATGATGTAATCATTCGATTCGAGTCCAATGTGAAAATCTAAATAGAAACTCTTTCTATTATTTCACTCTGCCATGGCCATGGGCTTCAGGACTTGATTCTTCATGATCATCATAGGGCTACTCCTCTACCACCGAGGTAGATAGATCCCATCTTGATGCAATCCAGTTCCTACAATGAACATGTCACAGCCAACATACACCTCAGGGTTCCATATGGCTAGGAGACCGAGTAATGGTGTAGTCAAACTATAACACCCTCAAGGTGAACTGCCGATGCATCTCAGGTCAAAGAACCAGACACACTACTGCAGCATCGAGTCAGTCATTGACGAGAAGGTAGACTTCCTAATGACTACTCGAGGTGGTCACGCTTAGTGCCCTCGTTCTCTAACGAGTACCTGTACTCTCGCTCCGGTGTCTCCACACCGTAGACTCAAGACTCATCTACTAAAGAGAAGCGATCGTACACCAACCTTCCGGATCAATCACCATCCTCGTGATGATCCTATGGTCGGGAGCTGTTTATGAGTTAATAATGATTATTCATGTCTTAAATTTTCAACTCTTGAAAATATGAATTATCATTACCATTAACTCAAAGGATGTATCACAGACACTAAATACACATGTGTGATAGAAAATAACCCATTTCATTAATTATAGTCAAAATTACAATTTTGCCCCTAGAAGTGTATTACAAGTGTCAGCCAATTCTGGCTTCTAGGGCACATATATCTAACACGATGGTCTCCATCTATTAGATCATCGTGCCATTATTCGTGATCATCAAAATTAAATTTTACTGATCGATGAAGCTAGGACTATCGGATCAAGGCGATCTTTTGTGACAATACTCTAATGATAATTATTAAGATAATGAATAGTAAAGATGTGCATTAAATTTTAGAATTATATAATATTTAAAGAAAATGAAAAAAATATAGCAGCGGTTATAAAAAATTGCTGCAATAGACTGTACCTATGGCAGCGGTTATAAAAAACTACTATCATAGATCAAACCTATAGCAGCGGTTATAGCTAACCGCTGTTATAGGTTCAGTCTATTATAGTGGTTATGGCTAACCACCACCATAGATCTAATCTATGGTAGGATCTATGACAGCGGTTCATTAACCGCTGCCATAGGTTGATTTATAGCAGCGGTTATTGTAAACCACTGCTATAGATCGACCTATTGTAGTAGTTTTATGTAACCACTGCCATAGGTTGATTTATAGTAGCAGTTAATAATAACTGTTGTTATATATCAGACTTATGATAGCGATTATCCATAACTACTGTCGTAGAGTCTATTGCAGCGATTTTTAAAATTGCTCAAATAGTATATGCTACCATAATTCCATTCTGTAGTAGTGATAGTGAAGCATGAAACCCTCGAACATCGATTTAGACATCTATTTATTTCATAAAAGGTTGTAGATCATTGATATTCATGGATGCAATATTCATTAAGCATAAGAATGGAGGAGTTTTACTTGGTGTTATTAATAAAAATATGAGTGATGATATATTTCCTATAGCATATGCCATTGTTGATTTAGAGAATGATGATAATTGGGATTGATTTTGTCGGATTTTGAAAGAAACTTTAGAGTCTTGCATCGACTATCTTGGACAACCATTCACAATTATGACCGACGACATTAGGGACTTATGAAAGTAGTGCCAAAGTATTTCAAAGATAGCTGCCACTCCTACTATACCTTGATGGAAGTGCACAAGGTTTCTAGCTTTATTTTCAAATTTTTTTTCGATAAATGCATAGTGGATAATATTATTAATCATATTAATAATAAAAAGCTATAGATCTAATTTGAAAAATCCTACATGTTGTAGGATCTAAAGTATTATATATGCATGCATATCTAAAAATAAAAAAAATAGAATCAATAGTAAAACTATTTTATTGCTCTATGTGTTCAGAACACGTTATCCTTTTATGGGTAGAAGAATACCGCAATCTGATATCCTTTATGTAAATTTGAATACTGCGATACAGCCACACACACATTTGGCCTCCATCGGTAATCCACACGAGGCCCTGATCCTGATCAATTTTTTTTGAGTGCTAGCTCTATAGAAATAATCAATGGCTGATTTAGATCAAACTTTTTTTGATCTTCTTTATCGGATCTTTGGATGCTTTGGCTCCCAATGAATGTAGATGAGAAGTTGAGGAGGTTCTTTGCTTGGATCTATAAAGTCACAACCCTCGTAACTCATAGATCTAAATCCCAAACCCTAGATAGATTCTAGGGTATGCTCTCACCCAAATCTCTTATGCTTAGAACTCTCTTTTCTTTTTGATTTTTTCTCATGTAGAAGAGTTCACGCATAAGATTAGAAACTCCTTTTCTGATCTTTCTTTTTTTTGCACATCTCAAAAAAAAATTCATGCCTAAATAGATGCACAAAACTAGAGAGGCATGGAGGGATAAGAAGTGGTTTGCAACTCAAACTCAAACTCTTTTTGAATTTGAATTGCAACCAATCTTTTTCTTATCCAACAAGGGTGTGAGAACGCACACCCTCCCTTGCATGGAAACTTCACGAGAAACCTTTTCTCGTGGAGAAAGGATGGCGCAAATCAAAGGATGATGTGATGCATAGGAAGACTAGTCAAACTAGTCTCATTGTTAGTCTTCCAATCGAACCAAGCCAATCCAAATTGGTTGGGCTCAATTAGACTAGATTAAATCTAACTTATTTAGACTTAATTAGGCTCAGTTAAATTCTAATCAAATTAGAAATTAATCAAACCAAAGTTCTGATCAAATCAGGGATTAAACCTTCTTGACGATTAGATCATCTTATAATCTAATTAGGTCAAATCTAAATGAATCCAATTCAGTTGGTCTTGATCCAAAAATAATCACTCAATCAAATTAAGTTAATTAATGATCAAATCACTTATTAAACTTTTCTTGATCAGCCATTAGATTGGATTGGAATCTTTAGTGTGTGTGACCCCGCAGGTTCGAACCAAAGTTGGTAGCACTAGAACCAATTTTCTATACTAATCGAAGTGATCATCTAGCAATGGTACCCGACGTTCCGATAGGTCGAATAGTGCAATCATAATATTCAAAATCTATGTGAATATTGTTACTATATAATTTATCCATTTGATCTCTGTGCATAAGATGACTCAGGATTTAATTATCAATCTTGGAAGATACATCCAAATCATGTCTCAAAGCAATTAATCCTATGACCCCTCACTAGGACTACCCTGGCCAAGACTTTGCTAAATTAAAATACTATTGAACACATCTCCTATGTCTAGGAGTGGTCAATTCCATCTTGACTCACATATCAACTCCTCAAGTACTTGACTATACCCAAAAACCTCCATCACTGAATTAGAAATTTAGGTAGTCCAGCACCAAAGCACAGTAGGCTGCTTGAAAGTCACCATGGTGATCTTAGATCGGAGGGACACTTATGCCCATATTCCATTAGAGCAATTCTTGATAGTAGAAAAGCTCTAGAGTTGGTCACATTTAGTATAGATGTACCCTTACATCTCACCTGCATGCCATACCAGTATCTCCACACTTCTTGGTTAAGAGAATAATCAATCTATATGGCACACAACAATCTATACTCGATAAATATTATCATCCTTAGTAACAGCATATCATTTGATTGTGAATATATCTAAGGACTAAATAATAAATCCTTCTTTATCGATTTTAAATAGTCCTAAGGACTTCATCACAATAGACATGAGTTCATTAGAAGATAAAAGATTTATGATGAGAAAGCTAGAATAACTTTTATTCAATAAATAATTCATAGATAATTATATAAAATAGCTTAATTGTCAATAGACTGATGATTGACTTTGGAATACTATTCTCAATAATCTTTCACTTGGCCTAAAGTCAATCGGTGTAGTATCGTATACCCATCTTCGACTTGAAGTTGTCGAACTCCATCACAATGGCTTTAGTGAATGGATTGGCCAGGTTCTTCTTTCCATCGATCTTCTGAAGATTGACATCATCTTGATCCATGATCTCTTGGACAAGATAAAAATAGTGCAGAATATACTTCGTTCATTAGTGTGCCTTCGATTTTTTTGCCTGATCTATGGCTTCAGAGCTATCGCAAAAGAGTAAAACTAGACCATTTAGGATGGGTGCTACTTCAAGCTTGATGATGAACTTCTTCAGCCACACCGCTTCTTTGGCAACATCTGATGCAGCAAAATACTCTACCTTGCATACTGAATCAGCTATGGTGTGTTGCTTGAAACTTTTCCAGCAGACAACACTATCATTAAGGATAAACACATCTCAATACACTCTTACTGTCATCATGATCAGACTGAAAACTAAAGTTTGTAAATCTCATAAGTTTCAAGTTCGATTTACCATAAACAAGCCATTGATCTTTAGTATTTTTTAAATACTTCAAGATGGTTTTAACAACCTTCCAGTAATTCTTCTTTAGATCAGATTGGTATCCACTCACTATCCCTAGTGAGTATGCCACATCTGATTGCGTACATGTCATGGTGTACATAATAGAATCCACTGTCGAAGCATATAGAATTCTACTTATATGCTTGAGGTATTGTTAAACAATCCCTTTTCGAGAGAGAAATTTCATGGCCTATCGGTAATAGCATTTCTTGGAATTCTCCATGCTGAACCTCTTCAATATAGTATCAATGTACATAGACTGGGACAACCCAAGCAATCTTTTAGATCTATCTCTATAGATCTTTATCCCTAGGATGTAGGAAGCTTCTCCCAGATCCTTCATGAAAAATTATGATAACAGCCAGATCTTTCTTCCTTGTAATATAGGATCATTATTTTCGATTAAGAGAATATCATGCACATACAAAATAAGAAATATAACTGCTAGACCATTAGCCCACTTATATATGAAGGGCTCTTCTTCATTCTTAATGAAGCCATACATTTTGATCATCCTATCAAAATATATGTTCCAACTCCGAGATGCCTGCTTCAGTCCATAAATGGACCTTTGAAGCTTGCACACCTTAGACTCATTTATGGAGTGAAACCTTCAGGTTATATCATATACACCTCTTCAGCCAGCTCTCCATTTAGGAAAGCTATTTACCAAATTTTATAGTCAAAATGCACAGCTATCGTAAGCATGATCCGAATGGACTTGAGCATTGCCATAGAAAAAAAAAATCTCATCATAGTCAATACCATAACGTTGATGATATCTTTTGACAATTAGATGGACTTTATGGATCTCCACCTTTCCATTTGCACTTCTTTTTCTTTTGAAGACCCACTTATATTGTATGGGTTTTATCCCTTCCGATGGGTCAACCAATGTCCATACATTGTTGATCTTCGTGGACTTCATTTTGGATTGCATGGCCTCAAGCCATTTTCTAGAGTTGGATCTCTACTTTGTATTCATGTAGGTGATCAAATCCTCATCGTTCTCATCGAGCTTGATAGGATCATCATCTCGAATCAAAAAATCATAGTATCTATTTGGCTGATGTGATACTCTACCAAATTATCTTAAGGATACAGGTTCAGTAGGCTTCAGGTCTGATCGAATCAAATCCAGTTTAGCTACTTATGGCAGTTCTTCCATCTATCGAACTTTCTCAAACTCGACCTTAGAGGCATTAGTCCCTTCACCAAGAAACTTTTTTTCTAAAAGGATTGTCTTAAGACTAACAAACATCTTTTGTTTATCAGCTAGGTAGAAGTAATATCCTTTAGTCTCTTTTGTGTATCCTATAAAGCTATACTTGTCAGACTTAGGTCTGAGCTGAAGGAAACGCACAGAATTTCTAGCTCTATTTTTGAAAATATTTTCAAAAATCATACATAGTGGAAACTATTATTAATTAAATTAATAATAAGAGCTACAGATCTAATCTAAAAATTCTACACAATTAGGATCTAATGTATCATATATGCATGTATATCTGAAAAATAAAATAATAAGTGCAGTAAAACTATTTTACTACTTCTACGTGTTCCAAACATGTTATCTTTTTACGGATAGATGATCTCCATAATCTAATCTCCTCGGTGTAGATTTGATCGCTGTGATGCAGCCACACATATGTCTGGCCTCCATGGGTAATCCATATGAGGCTCAGATCTCGATCAACTCTTTTCGAGTGCTAGCTCGAATAGAAGTTTTTAATGGTTGATGTAGATCATAGTCCTTTGATCTTCTTCATGGGATCTTCAGATGCTTCAGATCCTAATGAATGTAGAAGAGATGTAGCAGAGGCTTTCACCAAGATCTATGAACTCATGACCCTCGTTCCTCATAGATCTAAATCCTAAATCCTAGATAAATTCTAGGGTAGCCAAAAATCTTTGCACCAAGAACTCTTTCTTTTCTGGTTTTTCTCATGCATGCAAAGAAGAGACTTTCTCTTCTCTCCATTGCTCTCTCCTCTCTCCATTAGTTCACTATTTTTCTGCACACCTATAAAATTAAATATTTTATAGATCGCACAAACAAAGAGAGGCATGAGGAAAAGGTTTAGATCAAGTGGTTATCCATTCAAACTCAAATCCTATTTGAATTAAACTTGTAACTAGATTAAACCTAATCCATATGGTGCGTGAGAAGGAAGAACGCACATCCTTCCTTGCATGGAAAAAATATTCATGAGAAAACTCTTTCTCATGGAGATAGTATGGCACAAAACAAAGGATGATGTGGTGCATGGGAAGACTAGTCAAAATAGTCTTTCAAACTTTATCCAATTAAGATTCAATTCAAACTAATTTGGCTAGGACAAATTAGATCAGATTAAACCCAACTTATTTAGGCTTAATTAGGCTTAGTTAAATCCTAATCAAATCAAGAATTAAGCAAGCCAAACTTCTAATCAAATCAAAAATTAAACCTTCTTGACAATTAGATCATCTTATAACCTAATCGGATCAAATCCAAATGAATCAAATTCAATTGGTCTTGATCCAAAAAAAATTACTCAATCAAATTAAGTTACATAGTGATCAAATCACTAATCAATCTTCTCTTAATCAATCATTAGATTGGATAGGAACCTCTAGTGTATGTGACCCCGTAGGTTCGAACCTAAGTCGATAGCAAAAAAACTATTTTTTTAAACTAATCAAAGTAACCATCTAGCAGTGGTACCTGATGTTTGGATAGGTCAAATAGTACAATTGCAATATTCAAAACCTACATGAATATGGTTACCATATCTCTAGAAGATACATCCAAATCATGTCTCAAAGTAATTAGTCCTATGATCCCTCACAAAAATTATCCTGACCAAGGCTTTGCTAAATTAAAATGCTATTGAACATTGCTCCTAAGTCTAGAAGTGGTCAATCCCATTTTGACTTATGCACCAACTTCTCAAGTACTTGACTATATCCAGAAACCTTTCATCACTGAATTAAAAATTCAGATAGTCCAACAACAAAGCACAGTGAGTTGCTTGGAAGTCACCATAGTGATCTCAGATCGAAGGGACATTTATGCCCATATTCCATCAGAGCAATTCTTGATAGCAAAGAAGCTTTGAAGTTGATCACATTTAGTGCAGATGTACCCTTACATCTTATCTGCATGCCATACCAGTATCTTCATACTCCTTGGTTAAGAGGATAACCAACCTATATGGCATACAATGATTTATACTCGATAAACTTTGTCATTTTTGGTAACAATATATCATTTGATCGCAAACTTATTTAAGGACTAAATGATAAATACTTCTTTATCGATTCTAAATAGTCCTAAGAACTTCATCATAATAGACAGAAGTTCATTAGAAGATGAAAGATTTATGATGAAAAAACTAGAATAACTTTTATTTAATTAATAATTCATATATAATTATATAAATTAGTTCAATCATCAATAGACTGACGATTGGCTTTGGGATACTATTTTCAATATGAGCTTGTCCGTTGCTAAACATTTGATATAAGTCTGACACCCTCAAATCCTAAGGTGTGAGAGTACTGGCTTACGTCCTGTCCATATCTCATATAGTGTCTTGGAAATAGATTTATCCAGTATCCTATTCAGAATATAACAAGCTGACTTGAGTGCATATCCTTATAAGAAGATTGGCAGACTGACAAATCTCATCATGGATTGAATCATATCCAACAAGGTTCAATTCCTCCTTTCGAATACACCATTATGCTGTGGTATTCCAGGAGGAGTCTATTGGGAGAGAATTCCATTCTTTCTAAGTATTGGAGCAGAATCTGGTTGACGTCAAAATTGGTTGAAGTTGGAGAAGCCGAGGTCACCATCGAAACCTACAAAAGAAGTCCAAATTGGAGGAGGGGTGCTCCGACAGGACCCTCCAATGATCAAGTCAACTCTTCCGACCAACAAAAATGGAATGTTTAGAAGAAAAAGTAGCAGAGTTTTGAGATGGAGGAGAGAGCTTAGGAAAAATATATCTAGAGGGTCCCTCTTATAAATGGAGCCTGTAACAAACTGATGGTGATAATCATAACTACCTGATAGTAAGCCATTTGGGGCCATGTGAAGTTTATTACAAAAAGTAGTGTCTATTATTATGATGTGCCAGTCCATTGGAATTTAATAGTAAAAGTTTGGAGGAGGTAAGCACTAGCAATGAAGAGCTTCAAGTTTCATCAATTTTAGAGAAGTTTGGACTCCTTCAAGATCGTCTATACATAAGTGGATTCATGCTATACAGATTGCTAAATCCACATAGGCGTGGAGGCCCTTCCAAGCGATTGCATGGAGTTCGATTAGGAGTTCGAAAGTCCACTAGAGAAATCCTGAAGGAAGTCCATTGGAGGAATTCAAAAGGAGGTCTGCTGGAAGGATTCGAAAGAAATTCGATTGATGGAGAAGTCCTATTGAGAGTGAAGTTCGAAAAGAGTTTGACTGATGAAGGAGTCTGGCTGAAGGAGAAGTTCGAAAGACTTATGATCAGGGAAGGTTGGCCAAAAGGAGTGTGCCTATGATGGAGAAGTCTGGCTGAAGAAGAAGTTCGAAAGACTTGTGATGGAAAAAGATCGACTGAAAGGAGCCTGCCTATGATGGAGAAGTTCGGCTGTAGGAAAAGTTTGGAAGACTTGCAATCAAAAAAGGTCAACTGAAAGGAGCCTACCTATGATGGAGAAGTCCGATTGAGGAAATTCTGCTGATGGAGAAGTTGTGATTGAAGCTCTTCTATGATTACAAGCTGCATTTGACTGAACATTAAGTCAAACTTCGATGAGAGTGGGGTTTACCCCCAACAATAGTCTCCCTACTTCTGAGTTCGAAATTCAAAGAAAGGGAGTACAAAAAGGATGACTACTGAAGTTCTTTTTTGAGCTCTGCATCTGTTAGCTGGAGATCTTATCTTTTGTTGAAGTTGAAACTTGGAAGAGATCTTATCTTTTATTGAAGTTGAAGCTCGAAAAAAATCTTATCTCCAATCGAGGTTGAAGGAGATCTTATCTTCTATTGAGGTTGAAGAAGATTTTATCTCTTGTTGAAGTTGAAGCTTGAAAAAGATCTCATCTCCGGTCGAGGTTGAAGAAGATCTTATCTCCTATTGAGATTGAAGCTCAAGAGAGATCTTTGTTGGAAATATGCGCTCTTTCCACATGGATCGACGTGACCGACGGTGATTAGCCAAGCAATCAAGAAAGTACTTCTTAGAGATCTCTACAGAAGCATGATTAAATAAATCAAGGAATAAAGAAGAAGAGAGGAAGAGATTTTCGAAAGAAAATAGCTTTTATTTAGTATATTTCAGTACTCTTATAACCTTGACCTATTTTCAGTATATATACTGTTGGTGCAGAATCTGGTTGACGTCGGATCGAACTAAAGTTGGGGAAGAAGAGGTCGCTGTCGGTGATCTACAAAATAAAGTTCTATCCAGAGTCAGTAGTGGTGGCTCCGGCAGGACCCTCCAACGATCAAGTCAGCTCTTCTGGCCAATAGAAATGGAGTGCTCAGGCAAAAATTCAGTAGAATTTTGGGAAGAAGAAGAGAGCTTAGAGAAAATATATCTGAAGGATCTCTTTTTATAGATGGAGCCTATCGTAACCATCTGATAGTGGAGTCACCTATAGCAGACTAATAAATGATAGTCATAACCATCCTGATAAATGATAGTCATAACCGTCCGATAATGGGATCACCTATTTGTTGAGATTTAATAGCTGAAGTTTGAAGGAAGCATGCGTTGGTTAGTGAAGAACTTTGACATATATCAATTCTAGAGGAGTTCGAACTTCTAAAGAAAATACGGCTAGAGGAGATCATCTAGAAGAAATACGACTTGAAATCTAAAAGTAATCCACTAGAGGAATCCAGATGAAGTTTGGTTGAAGGAGAAGTCCAGAAGGAGTTTGGCTCTTGTAGAAAATTGATTGAAGGAGACATCCGAAAGGAGTTCGGCTCCTATAGAAATCTGATTGAAGGAGAGGTTCAGAAGAAGTTCGACTTCTGGAGGAATTCGATTGAAGGAGATGTTTAGAAGAAGTTTGGCTCCTATAAAAATCCAATTGAAGAAGAGGTTCGAAAGGAGTTCGGCTCCTTGAGGAATCTGACTGAAGGAGATGTTCGAAAGGAGTTTGGCTCCTATAGAAATCCAACTGAAGGAGAGGTTCGGAAGGAGTTTGGCTTCTGAAGAAATTCGACTGAAGGAGAGGTCTGGGAGGAGTTCGGTCGTTGGAGGGAGTCTGGGTGCTTGAAGGAGTTCGGCTAAGGTTCGACCGCTGGAGGGAGTTTGGGAGGGGATCGGCCTTTGGATGAGTTCAGCTGCTAAAGGAGTTCGATTGGGGTTTGGCTACTGGAGGAGTTCGATTGCTAAAGAAGTTCGATTGGGGTTTGATTGCTGGAGGGAGAATTTCCAATCGAAGCTCTTCCATGACTATCAGTCGCATTAGGCTAAGCATTAGATTGGACTTTGGTAGGAGCAAAATTTATCCTCAATAATAGTCCTCCCACTCCCGAGTTTGAAATTTGAAAGAAGGAAGTATAAAAAAGATAACTGCTGAAGTCTTTTTTCGGACCCTGCACCCATTCAGGTTGAAGCTCGGCGGAGATCTTATCTCCAGCCAAGGTTGAAGAAGATCTTATCTCCTATTGACGTTGAAGTTGAAGCTCGGGGGAGATCTTATCTCCAGCCGAGGTTGAAGGAGATCTTATCTCCTGTTGATGTTGAAGTTGAAGCTTGGAGGAGATTTTATCTCTAGCAGAGGTTGAAGGAGATCTTATCTCCTGTTGATGTTGGCGGTGAAGCTCAGAAAAGATCTTATCTCTAGCCAGGTTGAGGTTGAAGGAGATCTTATCTCCTATTGATGTTGGCATTGAAGCTCGGGGGAGATCTTATCTCCAGCTGACTCGGTTGAAGAAGATCTTATCTCTTGTTGAGCCTGAAGTTGTCAATCGCTCGGAAGAGATCTTATCTCTAACCGAGGTTGACTCAGTCGCTCGGGGAGATCTTATCTCATGTTCACATTGGTGGTGAAGCTCGGGAGAGATATTATCTCCAATCGAGGTGAAGGAGATCTTATCTCTAGTTGAGATTGAAGTTGAAGCTCGAGGGAGATCTTATCTCCTGCTGAGGTTGAAGGACATCTTATCTCCTGTTGACATTGGCGTGAAGCTCGGAGGAGATCATATCTCCAACCAAGATTGAAGTTGAAGCTCAAGGGAGATCTTATCTCCAGCCGAGGTTGAAGGAGATCTTATCTCTTATTGATGTGGCGATGAAGCTCGGGGGAGATCTTATCTCTAGTCGAGGTTGAAGGAGATCTTATCTTCTGTTGACGTTGAAGTTGAAGCTCGAAGAAGATCTTATCTCCAGCCAAGGTTGAAGAGATCTTATCTTCTATTGATGTTGGTGGTGAAGCTCAAGGTGATCTTATCTTCAGCCAAGGTTGAAGAGATCTTATCTCCTATTGACGTTGACGTTGAAGCTCAGAGAAGATCTTATCTCCAGCCAAGGTTGAAGGAGAACTTATCTCCTATTGAGGTTGAAGTTGAAGCTTGAGGAGATCTTATCTCAATTGAGGTTAAAGTTGAGCTCAGAAGAGATCTTATCTTCAGTCGAGGTTGAAGTTGAAGCTCGGAGGAGATCTTATCTCGTTGGTGTGAAGCTCAGAGGAGATCTTATCTCCAGCTGAGGTTGAAGGATATTTATCTCCTATGAGGTTGAAGTTGAAGTTTGGGGAGATCTTATTTCTAGCAAAGGTTGAAGGAGATCTTATCTCCTATTGATGTTGGCGTTGAGCTCGAAAAAGATCTTATCTCTAGCCGAGGTTGAAGGAGATCTTATCTCCTTTGATGTTGAAGTTGAAGCTTGGGAAGATCTTATCTCCAGCCAAGGTTGAAGTTGAGCTTAGGAGAGATTTTATCTCCAGCCGAGGTTGAAGGAGATCTTATCTCCTGTTGATGTTGGTGGTGAAGCTCAAAGAGAGATCTTATCTCCAGTCGAGATTGAAGAAGATCTTATCTCCTGTTGATATTGAAGTTGAAGCTCGGGGAAGATCTTATCTTCAGTCGAGGTTGAAGGAGATCTTATCTCCTATTGACGTTGGCGTGAAGCTCGGGGGAGATCTTATCTCCAACCAAGGTTGAAAGAGATCTTATCTCCTGTTGACATTGGCGTTGAAGCTCGGAGGAGATCTTATTTCCAGTCGAGGTTGAAGAGATCTTATTTCTATTGAGGTTGAAGTTGAAGCTCGGAAGAGATCTTATCTCCAGTCGAGATTGAAGTTGCTGCTCAAAGAGATCTTATCTCTAGCCGAGGTTGAAGAAGAATTATCTCCTGTTGATGTTAGCAGTGAAGCTCGGAGGAGATCTTATCTCCAGCCGAGGTTGAAGGAGATCTTATCTCCTATTGAGGTTGAAATTGAAGCTTGGAGAAGATCTTATATCTCAGCCAAGGTTGAAGGAGATCTTATCTCGTATTGACGTTGGCATTGAAGCTCGAGGTAGATCTTATCTTCAACTAAGGTGAAGGAGATCTTATCTCCTGTTGACGTTGAAGTTGAAGCTCGAGGAAGATCTTATCTCAATCAAGGTTGAAGTTGAAGCTCGGAAGAGATCTTATCTCCAACTGAGGTTGAAGTTGAAGCTTGGGGGAGATCTTATCTCCAGCCAAGGTTAAAGAAGATCTTATCTCCTATTGATGTTGGTGGTGAAGCTTGGAGAAGATCTATCTCTAGTTGAGGTTAAAGAAGATCTTATTTCCTATTGAGGTTGAAGTTGAAGCTTAGGAGAGATCTTATCTCCAGCCAAGGTTGAAGGAGATCTTATCTCCTATTGATTTTGGTGATGAGCTCGAGGAGATCTTATCTCCAGCCGAGATTGAAGGAGATCTTATCTCCTATTGAGGTTAAAGTTGAAAGCTCGGAGGAGATCTTATCTCCAGCTGAGGTTGAAGTTGAAGTATCTCCAGCCAAGGTTGAAGGAGATCTTATCTCCTATTGACGTTGGTGGTGAAGCCGGTGGAGATCTTATCTCCAGTCGAGGTTGAAGGAGATCTTATCTCCTATTGAGGTTGAAGTTGAAGCTTGGAGGAGATCTTATCTCCAGTCGAGATTGAAGTTGAAGCTCAAGAGAGATCTTATCTCCAACAAAGGTTGAAGAAGATCTTATCTCCTGTTGAAGTGTTGGAGCTTGGAGAAGAGTTTTGGTCCCAGGTTCCCACGCTTGTTGGTTGTTGTGGACGCCGAGCTCGTTGTGGATGCTGGGTCTGTTGTGGATGTCGAACTAGGACCTCTCTTGCAAATCAGTATAAGGTTCTGCCTTTCACATTTGACATAGTTAGGTTGTCATGGAAAAATACATTTTAGGATTCTCCACTGGGCTTCTTCCTTCTCCATGTCTTTAGCCTATGGGGTTTTGAGTTTTGCTTATGTTAGGATGAGGTTCTCGTCCTATTCCTAACATGGTCACTTTTGATTATTTCTTTTCTATCGTCACATAATTTTTTCACCAAGAAATAATAATGTTGAAATGGAGTTTTATTGAAGAAAAATTATTGATAGTATATTCTCAGACTCTCTGAGTTTTAAGGTCATGGGAGCATTGTTCCTCCGAGCTCCTTTAGGCGATAAGTTTCAGAGTGGATGACCTCCTCTATTTCATATGGGCTTTTCCAATTTGGGGCAAGCCTCCCCTGGCTTCTAGGCTGAGAGATGGTGGCTCACCGAAGTACTAAGGCCCCCCAGAGATAGCATTGATGATGCCGATAGGCAGCCGATCTTCTTATTGTTCCTTCCTTATTGGTGGTTCTAGCTATGGTAGTGCCCTTGGCTGATTTTTTCTTGCTTTAGATTGACGTCTGAGAAATTGACCTAGCCGACCTCTCCTGATGAGCTCCTCAATCTCGTCTTGGAGCTGAATGCATTCTTCAGTATCATGACCGTGATCATGATGATACAAATAGTGCTTGCTTCAATTATGCTTGTTTGGAGGAGATTATAATTCTTCTGATCTTGATAGTTGATTCATAATTTCCATCAAAACTTGAGTTTTAGGAGCATTAAGGGGGGCATAGTTGTGAAACCTTCTGAGGAAAAAACTTCTTCGCGCCCATCTATCGGGGCTTCTTTGATGATGAGCTCAAGAAGGAGTTCGGGCTTGCTTGCGCTCGGAGGGAGTCCATGAGTGCGGCCGAACTTCATTTGGCCCTCTATCAGTGATGGGTCTATTGGACTTGCCCACCCACCGCTCTCCTATGGCTTCTTCATCCTTCATCCTGAAGGCTTCTTTCGCTTGGGCATATCCTTCAGCCCAAGCTAGCAGATCAACAAAGTCTCTAGGGTACTTCTTCTTCAGGAAGAATAACAAATCATTCTTCTGAAGGCCACCCTTGAGTGTGGCCATTACAATAGACTGGTCTAGGTTTCTGACCTCCAATGCAGCAGTATTAAATTGGGTAACATAAGCTTGGATCAATTTCTCCTCCTTCTGCTTGATATTCATCAAAAAATTCGAACCTCGGCATAGATGTCAGCTATTGATGAAGTGAGCTGCAAACTGATGGCTCATCTAGTCAAAGGAGAAGATCGTTCCCAGCTTCAATACTGAGTACTAGTTTCTTGCTGCTTTCTTTCAGATAGAAAGAAAAGCTTGGCATAAGATGGTGTCTAGTGCGCCATGGAGCAACATCATGATCCAGAAGGCCTCCAGATGGTCGATCGGATCAGAGGTTCCATCATAGCTTTCAAATTGGGGGAGCTTGAAGTTTGGCGAAATAGGGTCTTGCATAATTTGGAAAGAGAAAGGGGGATCGGTGTAGACATCGTCATGGCAAGCCAGGATGACGTGGCAAAGTTTCTCAATCTGTCAGTCCATCTTCCATAGTTTTTGATCGAGGACATCGTCTCGATCGTTGATCTTGAAAGATTTTTAGCCATAGATGGGAAAGGTCTCCTCCAAAAAAGAATCATGATCCGAACAAGGATCTTCTGTTCTCTATTTCTCCTTTCTAGGGGCGATGGATGTGCTAGCCCAAGTGCTCTTGTTTGGAATTGATTTCTGACATACTGATGGTGGATTTTCTGATAAAATCACCACCAGTTATCATATGGTCTGCAACATCTCAGTGAGGCCCTAAACCTGCTGCATCAGTAGGTTAAACTACTCTAGATCTACCATGGTCATCGATGGAGGAGGAGGTTGAAGTGCCGACACTGAAGTAGGAATGGATGGATCTGGCTCGGATCTGGCGGTAGAAGCGATAGATCTCTAGATAGTCACCTTCTTTGGAGGCATTTCTTGGGATCGAGGGAGAGGATGGAGATGGATCTTGAAGAAGAAGATCCATAGGATTGACTGAGCACTTCTTTAAGAATAATGATACCGTAGGAACAGAGGGTCCTTCCTTTAGCGCCAATCCTATTGGTGTAGAATCTGGTTGATGTTGGATCGAGCTGGATTTAGGAAAGAAGTGGTCACCGTCGGTGACCTACAAAATAAAATTCCATTCGGAGTCGGTGGTGGTGGCTCCGATAGGATCCTCCGACGATCAAGTCAGCTCTTTTGGCCAACAGAAATGGAGTGCTCAGGCAAGAATTCAGCAGAGTTTTGTAAAGGAGAAGAGTGCTTAGAGAAAACGTATCTAGAGGGTTCCTTTTTATAGATGGAGCCTATCATAACCATTCAATAGTGGAGTCGCCTGTAGTAGACTAATAAATAACAATCGTAATCATTTGGTAGTGGGATCGCCTATTCATTGAGATTTAATAGTCAAAGTTCGGAGGAAGCAGGTGTTGGTTGGTGAAGAACTTTAACATATATCAATTCTAGAGGAGTTTAGACTCCTAAAGGAAATACGGCTAGAGGGGATCATTGGGAGGAATACTACT
>QRFJ01007985.1:0-27595 GCA_006176705.1 Cocos nucifera | reverse complement strand
TAAGAAGAACTAAGGATATGTTACTGGTCTTTGGCAATGAAGAACTCCAAGTCCGGGGTATACGGACTCGATTTATATTCCGATGTAGATGATCGAAAGTCGATATCTAGAGTCTGTTTGTGTGCAATGGTGGAGCTGTCAGTTGGAAAAGTTTCAAACAAACAGTGATAGCAGATTCCACCATGGAAGCAGAATATATCGCTGCATCAGAAGTTGCGAAGGAGGCATTCTTGTATAAGAAGTTTGCCGCAGAGATCGGAGTGATGCCATCAGATGCCATTCCTCTATATTGCAACAACAATGGCGCCATAGCCCTTGCTAAGGAGCCGACGTCTCACTAGAAATTCAAGCACATCGAGCGGCGATACCACCTCATCTATGATTACCTCGAGAAGGGTTACATTGAGGTCAAGAGTGTCGACTCCGCAGACAATAGGCAGATCCGCTTATAAAGCCATTGGGTCAGCAGAAGATCGAAGCCCACCTTGAGAAGATGGGACTTAGATTTGTAGCCAATTGGCTTTAGGTCAAGTGGGAGTTTGTTAGATGTGTGTGCCCTAGAAGTTAGAATTGGCTGACACTTGTAATACACTTCTAAAGGCAAAATTATAATTTTGACTATAAATAATAAAATGGATTATTTTCTATCACATAAGTATTTTTAGTGTCTGTGATACATCCCTTGAGTTAATGGTAATGATAATTCATATTTTCAAGAGTTGAAAATTTAAGATACGAATTTTCATTTATTAACTCATAAAATGCTCCCGACCATAGGATCATCACGAGGATGGTGATTGATCCGAAAGGTTGGTGTACAATCGCTTCTTTTAGTAGATGAGTCTTGAGTCTATGGTGTGGAGACATCAGAGCGAGAGTACAGGTACTCGTTAGAGAACGAGGGCACTGAGCGTGACCACCTTGAGTAGTCATTAAGGAAAGTCTACCTTCTCGTCAATGACTGACTTCGATGCTGCAGTAGTGTGTCTGGTTCTTTGATCTGAGGTGCATCGATAGTTCACCTTGAGGGTGTTATAGTTTGACTACACCATTACTCGGTCTCCTAGCCATATGGAACCCTGAGGTGTATGTTGGCTATAGCATGTTCATTGTAGGAATTGGATTGCATCAAGATGGAATCTATCTACCTCGGTGGATAGAGGAGCAGCCCTATGATGATCATGAGAATCAAGTCCAGAAGCCCATGGCCATGGCAGAGTGTGAAATAATAGAAAGAGTTTCTATTTAGATTTTCACATCGGACTTGAATCGAATGATTAAATCATATGATAGAAATTAGGGTTTGACGAGTTCACCTTAACCCTAATCTGATCGGGCTCAAGATAGAAGAACTTAATCACATAGGTAGCTGCACCAAGAGGTTCGCATTTTTTCAGCTTTTGATGGGTTGCCACCATATACTGCTAGGTGTCACTGGTGGATTTTGGGAGCAATTAGAATGATTTAGATGATCGATCATTCTAGTTGTCTGAATCAGAAGAGTTCTGATCCATCGAAAGGAGTTTCGATGATGTCGATGATAGAGATCATGACATATCCCATTACCATATAGAACTGAACCTAACTCGATCACACAAATAAGGGTTTGAATCTGGATGATCATCAATTGAACTGATCCAGTTCAATTGATTTGAATGAGATTCAATTAGGTTCAAGAAAATCGTGCTAGCACTCGATTGAACCTAACGTTCTTCTTTTACTATCATTTAAAAGTTGTCTCGACTGAGCCAAATGAGTTTGTGCTCAACTCAGGTACCTTCATACTTGGTCTGGCTGGAGTTGTCCAAGTCAGAAAAGGTTGTCTTAATTTATGTAAGATAAATTTTTGGTCACCTGCCATTTTTTTCTTTCACTTTGCTCAAATTCTTGTACCTTTGACTTGGTCAAATGTTGACCATTGACCCTTTGGACTTTCTGACCACATGTGTCATGCACCTATTGGAGAGCTGGATAGGGGCTTGTCCCCTCTCAGAAAATTGGAAAGGAAGGGGGCACACGCCTAGGATGGCGTGCGCCCATGGATAGGGACGCCTGGAGTCCCATACGGATGGGACTCTAGGTTGCTTCTTGGTTTCTACTTAGGTGGCCCTTGGGTATCTACTTTGACCAGTCTTAGGTGCCATCTAAGAATGAACCTATGGGTCTCTCATCTAATTGGATCAGGTGATGTCATCCCATCAATCAGATTTAGATCTGATTGTATGAAGCAACGTGATTGGCCGGGGTGATGCAGCACTGCATGGCGCAGCAGAGTCTATAAATAGACCCTATCTGCGCCTACTTCTAAGCTCTCCTCCTCTTAGCCATGCCCCAAGGCTGCCCCTCTCCCTTCTCCACATCACCATCTAGCCCTCTCTCTCCTCTCCATGCTTAAGGAAGTTGGGCCTTCAGATTAGTGCAAGTCAGGCAAGAAAAGGCTGACGAAAAAGGAAGAAGGCAGCACTGCTGCAAAAACAATGGGTGATCTTCAGAAGAAGTTTTGAAGATCCTCCAAATTAGATTCAGATCTAATTTTTGGAAAAAAGAAAGAGAAGAAGAAGATCTCCAGATCCAGTCCGAGTGGATATCGGTAGAAGTCAGACGCTTGCATGGCTACATCCAAAACCTCAGGACTTCGGCAGGATCATCAATGGATAATCAAATTACCCAGAATCAAGGTAAAATTAATTCAAAATTAATTTAATTTAATTTTTTTATTTATTAAATCATAAAATTAGATCTAAAAAGTGTCAGATCTGATTAAGATCTAAGAAAATTTTTTTAAAATATGTCTCTTGATCCAATTAGATTTGAACGAACCTGACCCGAGAAATCAAGATTTTCCTTCATATTTATGGATGTGAATTCTTCAGGTTGTATGATATATATCTTTTCTTCTAGCTCACCATTCAGAAAAGCTGTCTTCACATCCATCTGTCAGATCTTATAATCCAGATGGACAGCTATCACAAGCATGATTCGAATGGATTTAAGCATTACCATGGAAAAAAATATCTCATCATAGTCTATACCATAACGTTGACGATACCTCTTGACAACCAGACAGGCTTTATAGATCTCTACCTTTCCATCTGTATCTTTTTTTCTCTTAAAGATCCACTTATATCCTATGGATTTTATCCCTTCAGGTGGGTCAACCAATGTCCATACATCATTGACTTTCATGGACTTTATTTCAAATTTCATGGCCTCAAGCCATTTTTCAGAGTTGGATCTCTGCATTGAATCCATGTAAGTGATCGGATCTTCATCATTCTCATCGAGTTTGACAGGATCATCATCCCAAACCAAGAAATCATAGTATCTATCCGATTGATGTGGTACTCTATCAGATCGCCTTAAGGATGTAGGTTTAATAGAATCCGAATTTGATCTAATCAAATCTGATTTAGGTTTGCTACTTGTGTCGATTTTTCTACCTACCAAACATTCTCAAGTTCGATCTTAGAGGCATTAGTCCCTTCACCTAGAAACTTCTTTTCTAAGAAGACTGCCTTAAGGATGACAAACATCTTTTGCTCATCAGCTGGGTAGAAGTAATATCCTTTTATCTCTTTTGGGTATCCTATGAAATAACACTTATCAGATCTAGGTCCAAGTTTGTCCGTTACTAAATATTTGATATAAGCCGAACATCCCTAAATCCTAAGATGTGAGAGTACTGACTTACGTCCTATCCATATCTTATATGGCATTTTAGAGACAGATTTACTCGGAACCCTATTTAGAAGGTAACAAGCTGACTCGAGCATATATTCCCATAAGAAGATAGGTAGACCAGCAAACCCCATCATTGATAGAATAATGTCCAACAGGATCCGATTCCTTCTTTCAGACACACCATTTTGCTATGGTATTTCAAGAGGAGTTCATTGGGAGAGAATCTCATTCTCTTCTAGATATATCAAAAATTTGCTGAAAAGATACTCATTCCCTCAGTCAGACCGAAGAGTTTTAATACTTTTTTCAATTTATTTTTCTACCTCATTACGGAATAGTTTGAATATTTTAAATGACTCCGACTTATGCCTAATTAAATAGATATACCCATACCTGGATGGATTGTCTATAAAGGTTATGAAGTAGAAATATCCACCTCTAGCACTTAAACTCATAGGTCCATATATCTCAGTATGTACTAGACCTAAGAGTTCACTAGCTCACTCATCTTTTTCAGTAAAAGATGACTTGGTCATTTTACCAAGAAGACGGGACTCACAGATCGGAAGTAATTCATAATCACCAATTTCAAGAATTTCTTCTTCAGTCAATCTATTTATTTTGTTCTTATTAAGAGAACCTAGCCTATAGTACCAAAGGTAGACTTCTAATACATTATCTAATCTAGAATGTTTACTGGAGGATTGAACCACGTTAACAGGCTGTGATAGTAAATAAATATCATCATTCAATTATCCAGAACAAACCATAACATCATTCAAAATGATATTACAAAAGTTTTCTTTTATTGAAAATTGATAACTATTCTTGATCAAAAGGCCTACAAAAATAACATTCAATAAAAAAATTGGACATAAGTGACATTTACTAAGAACAACTTTATAAGAATTGATTTCAAGGTTCATGGTTCCTAAAGCTAGAACTAAAACTTGTCTTTCATTTCTAACGTTCAGGAATCTCTTATCTTCATTAAATCTTCTACTGACCTATAAATCCTACATCAAATTACAAATATGATAAGGGCTTCCAGTATCTAATATTCAGATAGTAATACCACATATTGAGAAGTTGCAAGGTGTTATCATATAATTACCTTGCCCAGCAATAGCTTGCTTCTTTCTCGATCTATTCAGATCTAGGGAGACAATGTAGTGAGGATAATTCCTCTTCCAGTGCCTCTGCTTCTTACAAAAGAAACAGTCCACCTGGCTCTGGTCGAGCTTGCACTTCTTAGTCTGACCCTGTGCATTCATCGCAGTATGTGGCTGCACCTTTTTATTCTTCTTCTTCTTGTTCTTCTTTTTTTTTTAAAGGGTTGACGATTAGAAGAAGACCCTCCCACTGCATTCACCATCTTCTTGTGAAGCTGGTGATCCTTCTTAAAGTTCTATAGCAATCCCAATAAATCATGGTAGTTTACTGCAGACTTTGTCATTTGAGAATGAGTAAAGAAAGAAAGAGAGGATTTGGGCAAAGAATTAAGGATTGCATCCTTCCCGAGCTGCTCGTGTAGGAAAAAGTCCAATTTACTCAAGTGCTCAATCATCTCAATCATGTACAATACATGATCGATGATTGAGGTCTCATCTCTTATTCGAGCATTGAAAATGGCATAACTAGTCTTGTGCCTCTCAACATTATCAGGCGTGCTAAAGAAGTCATTCAACATTTGAAGCATCTCCTAAGGCTGGGCATTTTCAAACCTATGATTGAACTCATCATTCATTATCACCAGCATGATGCACCGAATGGTGGTGCGATCGTTGAGCCACTTCTGGTAGATGTCTCGGATTGCTCCTCTAGCATTCAGAGCTAGCTCCTCAGATGCTAGATCAGTCAATACATATAAGATCAGCTCATGCTCTAGGACAATTTTCAACTTTTGATATCTGCTATCGAAGTTGGATCCCATTAATTTGTCATTGTCTAACAATGACCAGAGTGACAAGGTAGTGGCCATTTCTATATTAAGAAAAATAAAATCTAATTAGTATATAAATTATTAATCTTAAAGACTTGAACTTTAGTTTAAAGATCCTCTTACTATTTTATTCAAATTGGTAGCTTCTATCTCTAATTCGAGAAATTACTTTAATTTCTTAGTGGATACTAGAATCCACACAGACTACACACGAGCCTAACTTTAGTTGGTCAATCCATGTGCATCTATGGGTAGGTTCATAACCAATTATTTCTCTAAACAACTTTTAGTATTTTAATTTTGCCCCGAGAACCTAATCAGTAGGCTTTGGCCTCCATTGAAAAGATCTGGTTAAATCCAACCATTAACATGACCATATCTGATGTATCTGACCAACAAATGATCAGGCCTGACTTTGACCGGCTAACCTATCTACTATTAAAAAGACATGACCAAATCATCGTATTATGAATGATAATTTCATTAGTCAATAAGTACTAGGCCTTTGGGCCTCCAATGATTATTAAACTAATGGACTCATTATCACTCAACTTAATGGGAGGCTATGACCTAGTTATCATTATAACTATTTCATTTTTAAGGATCTAATAATTTGAGAGGATTTGGTTAACTTATTTTTTAAAGAAAAGGAGAGAGAATTAACCAACCAAATTTTATCCTCCCACTGACTTCGCCAAGTTAGATAAAAAAGGATCTAATTCAAGCTAGCATTAGGAGCACCTAAATTAGTCACACTGATTTACCTAATTGACAAGGGTGAGCCTAAATCACTAGGTGATCTAATCAAAATCTAACTCACCAGGATGGCCAGGTAGGTAAGATCAGTGAAAGAAATATGCCATTAACTCATCAAAGATTGAATTAGTGTGAGTAGCTTTCAATTAAAAACCACTAGTCAGGACTACCAGACTTACCTTAGACACCATCTGATTTATTAGTTTCAATTTCACCAACCTAGTAATTTTAGATTCGATCACATAGCCATGAATCAAGTCCATTTAGTTCTCGTTAAAAGCATGGACTTGACCAATTACAACTATTGTAATTGAGTCAAAAGAGTCCTTAATCTAGTCTAAATCAATATTTGCTTAGATTTGATCAATTACTCTAAATTAGTCCATTCTTTAACTAACCTTTGGTCTAACCTAATTAATGAACCTAATTCATCTAACCCAATAATCCACATTTTATGATTAATGACTTAGGATCTTTAATTCATAATTCTAAACCCTAATTCAATATACTTAATTCTTAATTAAGTTTTTAGGCTAAGGGTTGGGGTTTGGTATTTCAAAAATATTTTTCAAAATTTTGAAAGAATCAACACAACTTAGCACTGTTCACCAAATGGGTCGACCTATTTCAAAAATTGGATTGGCTCATTTCACAAACAATATTAGTTGTAAGTTTTAATCTAGATCTATTTATAGTACATAAAAATCATGAATCAAATTAGATCTAATTTAAACTCTTATTTATGATTAAAAATTATATCAAAATCATACAATCAAATCATAAAAATTATTAGATCAAATCTAAAATTTTATGATTTAATGATCTAGATTAGCACGTACCAGGATAACCTACACTATAAGGGGTAAACCCTACAGCAGCATAACCTACGATCCGTGTGATCATATTATTTTATTTTTAAATCTAAAAAATTAAATTATTATTTAGATCTAATCTAAAAAATAATCTAAACATTCATATAGATCACATTAAATAACCTAGATGCTCTGATACCATTGATGGGAAGCGAGCAGGGTTTCTAGCTCTAACTTCAAATTTTTTTTAAAAATTAGTTTTAGTAAAAATAAAAATTAATCTATTAATTTATAAAGAGCTATAGATTCAATCTACAAATCTTATATTACTAGGATCTAATATGATATACATGCATACTTTAAAATCTAAAAATAAAATAGCTACAGGTAGTAAAATAATTTTACTAATCTATGTGTTCAGAACATGTTACCTTGCATGGGTAGACGAACTCCATAATTAAATCACCACCGATATAATTACTAGGTAAATTTGACTATTGAAATGCACCCACACATGCATCTAACCTCCACGGATGGTCCACACAAGGTCCTAATCCCGATCGGCTCCTCCCGAGTGCTTGCTCGATGAAGAACGCTCCTAACAGCTAGATCTAATCGAATAATTTTGATCGATCTCCATAGAAATTTTAGACACTCTGGATTGGTAGGATGGGCAGAAGAGAGGATGAGAAAGTACTCAAAAAAATTTCATGAAGATCTGATGCTCCGATGTTATGAAATCAGAATAGAAACCCTAAATTAAGATCTAGGGCAGCACAACACTCAAACCTTAGCGCCTAGTTTTCTCTCCCAATTTTTCATCTCAGATTTTTTTCTTATTTTTTTCAAGATATGGAAGGGATCATGAACTAGAGGAGAAGAGTCTCAAAAGAAATCTCACCCAGAAAAAATTCTAGGAATTTTATATAAGGCAAACAAGTCAAGGTGGCATGTGGAAGAGTTGGGATGAAGTGGTTTGCTATTTGAATTCAAATCCCATTTGAATTCAAATTGCAACTCCATGTAGGATGTGAGAAGGGAGGGCGAAAGCCTTCTTTTGCATAGGAAAGAATTTATGAGAACATCTTTCTCATAGAGAAAAAAATGGGCGTAAAGAGGGTGAGGTGGCACATGGAAGACTAGGTTAAACTAGTCTCATAATTATTCATCTAATTGAACCAATCCAATCTAAATTGGTTAGGCCCAATTAAACTAGATTAAATCCAACTTATTTAGGTTTAATTTAGCTCAATTAAATTCTAATCAAATCAAAAATTAAATAAGCCCAACCCCTGATTAAATCAGTGATCATACTTCCTCGGCGATTAGGTCACCTCATAACCTAATCGGGTCAAATCCAACTAAATCTAATTCAATTGAACTTGATCCAAAAATAATTACTCAATAAAATTAAGTTAATTAGTAATCAAATTATTAATTAAATCTTTCATAAATAAAGAGTTCAAATTCAATGGGTATGCAGACAACAGAGTCTCATCAAAATGAAAGTCTTGATCAAAGAGTTCCAAACTAGTGGGACTCTTGATCCCGGTGTCTAAAATGAGTGAAATTCGTGATCACAGAGTCTAGACTCTCGATCATAGAGTCTCAAAAAAGTAAGACTCAGAGTTCTAAAGTAGTAGGACTCTTGGTCGAAGAGTTTTACTCCAGTAGGACTCTTGACCACATAGTTCCAATCCACTAGGACTCCTGATCACAGAGTTTTAGACAACCAGGAGTTAAAGTCCTAATGTAATAAGACTCTCGATCGAAGAGTCCCAATCCAATGGGACTCTTGACCATAGAGTTCTAGTCTAGTGAGACTCTTCATCAACCATCAGATCAGATAGAAATCTCTAGTGTGTGTGATCCCGTAGGTTCGAACCTAAGCCGGTAGCATAAGAATCACTTTCCGTACTAATCGAAGTGACCATCTAGCAATGGTACCCGATATCCAGATAGGTTGAATAGTCGTAATCATAATATTCAAAATCTACGTGAATATGGTTACTGCATAACTCATCTCTTTGACCTCCGTGTATGAGGATGACTTAGAGTTAAACCATCAACCTTGAAAGATATATCCAAATCATGTCTCAAAGCAATTAGCCCCGTGACTGCTCACTAAGACTACCCTAGTCAAGAATTTGCTAAATTGAAATACAATTAAACACAGCTCCTAAACCAAAGTAGTCAATCTCATCTTGACTCATACATCGACTTTTCAAGTACTTGATTGTACCTAGAAACCTTCCATCACTAAATTAAAAATTTAGGCAGTCCTGCTCCAAAGCACATAGAGTTGCTTAAAAGTCACCATGGTAATCTTAGGTCGGAGGGATACTTATAGCCATATTCCTATTAGAGCAAATGTTGATAGTAGAAAAGCTTCGAAGTTGATCACGTTCAGTGCAGATGTACCCCTACATCTCACCTGCATGCCATGCCAGTGTCTACATACTCCTTGGTTAAGAGGACAACCAATTCATATGGCACCGAATGACCTACACTCGATAAATATTTTCATCCTTGGTAACAATATATCATTTGGTCATGAATAGGTTTAAAGACTAAATGACAAATCTTTCTTTGTCGATTCTAAATAGTTCTAAGAATATCACCACAACATAGGAGTTCATTAGAAGATGTGAGATTTTATGATGATAAAATGCTAAAATAATTTTTTTTAATTATATACAAGTATAAGAAATAGCACAACCATCAACAGACTGATGATTGACTTTGAAACACTATTTTTAATAATATAAACATCAGAAAATAAAAATGTGGGGCATGGGAATCTAGGTGCAAGGGAATAGGAGGAGTTTTAGTCCAACTAGGACTAGGGCTCTCAAATGTGGACTAGGTCAAAGCCATTTTGAACCCAATTTAAATCTTATTTAAATCAAATTAAATGCAATCTAATTAAAGATGATCCTAGTCCAACTATAAGCCTAATTAAATTAGATTTAATAAAATTTAAATCTAGTTTAAATTCTAACTTAATTAGAAAATAGGTGCATTCAAGTCTTAGTCTAACAAAAAATAGTTTTTTCTTGTAATTGGATTATCCAATAAATTAATTAGACTAAATCTAATTAAATCCAAATCAATTTTAATTGAATCTAATTTAATTAGACTTAATCTCAGTCTAATTGCTCAATCAGATTGAGTCAATTAGCAATTCAATTGCTAATTAATTTTTCTACAATACATGCACTTGATCGATCATCAATCGCATTAATGATTCGATCACTGAATGATTCTCAATCATCGATCAATCATCCGATCAGATAATAACTTCTAATATGTGTGATTGCATAGGTTCGATCTAAGCCAATAGCACATGAATCAATTCTTGTACCAATCGAAATGACCATCTAGCAATGGTACCTAATATTCGAATAGGTCGAATGTATGCAAAGTAACATTCTTAGAACCTTGGCTTATGGTGTTAGATGTGTAGTCTAGAAGCTAGATTGGCTAACACTTATTAAATACTTTCTAAAATTTTTTTTATTTTGATTTGAAATTAATTAAAGGGTTATTTATTCTATCATATTGTGTATTAAAGTGTTTGTGACACATCCATTGAGTTAATAGGCATGATAACAAATATTCTTAAGAGTTGAGAATTTAAGACATGAGTTACGATAATTAACTCATAAATTGCTTCCGATTGTAGGATCATTATGAGGATAGTGATTGATCTGAAAGATCGATGTATAATCATTTTCTTAGGATAGATGAGTCTTAAGTCTATGGTGTGGAGACATCGGAGCGAGAGTATAGGTACTCATTAGAGAATGAGGGCACTGAGCATGACCACCTCAAGCAGTCATAAGGAAGCCTACCTTCTCATCGATGACTAGCTCGATACTATAGCGTGTATCTAATTCTTTGACCTAAGGTGCATCGATAGTTCACTTTGAGGGTGCTATAGTTTGACTATTCCATAACTCAATCTCCTAGCTATTCAAAATCTGAGGTGTATGTTGGCTATATCATGTTCATTATAGGAATTAGATCGCACCAAGATGGGATCTATCAACCTCAATAGAGGAGTAGTCCTATGATGATCATAAGATCGAGTCCTAAAACCCATGGCCATGGTAGCGTGAAATAATAGAAAGAAGTTTCCATTAGAATTTCACATCGGACTCGAATATAATGATTCATTCATATGACGGATGATGGGTTTGACGAGTTTACCTTAACCCTAATCCCGTCAGAACTCATAATAGAAGAATCCAATCACACAGGTAGCTCCACCGAGAGGTTCGCTATTTGATTTTGATGGATTTCTATCATATACTGCTAGGTGTCACTGATAGATTTTGGGATCAATTAAAATTGTCTTCATGATCGATGATTCTAATTGGATGAATTGGAAGAGTTCTGGTCCATCGAAAGATATTTTAATGATGTCGATGATAGAGATCATGACATATCCCATTATCATATAGAATTGAACCTAACTGGATCACACAAACAAGGGTTTGGGTCTGGATGTCATTAATTGAGCTAATTTAGTTCGATTGATTTGGATTAGATCCAATTAGGTTCAAAGAAATCGTGCTAGCACACGATTTAGCCTAACATTCTTCTTCTATAGTCTTTCTGGATCATCTCAACTAAGCCAAATTAGATTTAGCTCATCCAAAAGCCTTGTATAGATTTGTCCTAGTCTGACTGAAACTTGTCTAGATCAAAAAAATCTTGTCCTAACTTGATCTAGGCTTGTTCTAATCCATCGGATGAAAACAGGACAAGACCTACTAATTTCTAGAACTATTTGGACAAGACTTATCCGAGAACTCTGTAGAGATTTGTCTTGATCTGACTGGATCTTATCCTGGCCTGATCAAGACTTGTCCTAAATTCCATAAGATAGGAACAAGACAAGGATTGTCTTTGCTAGATTAGGGCTTGTTCTAAAATCATGAGATGAAATTTGGACAAGCCTCTCCCAAAAATTCTAAATGGATTTTTCTTGATCTAACTGGACCGAGTGCTAGCTAGATTAAGGCTTGTTCTAACTTGGTTAGGACTTGACCTAATTCCATTGGATGGAACTTGAAAAATATTTGTCCAAAATTCAATGTGATGGGAACAGGACAAGGGTCAAATGTTAACCCAGTATGCAGGAAAGAAGAGATATGTCGTGCACCCCCTAGAATTTATCTGAGGGCACACGTCCATATGGTGTTTACGTGAGGAATAAGGGGTGCACTCCTCCTTTGGCCATGCACCCCATATGGATAGGGTGGAGGCATCCCATTCAAATCAAGTTTGAATGGGTCAGAAGTTTGAATAGTTCAAACTCTTGGGAGATAAGAGTTGTGCGCCAACTTCATCTTATCCTGAATTATTCCATGTCATTTTCTCTTATTTTTGTGTGACAAAAATCTGAAAAAAGGGGTGTGGGGTGTGGAGATCATGGGAGAGTCCTTCTGCTTGTTGGCTTTGACCTGTTCAAAGTTACATACGAAGGGACTATTGGTTTGGTCTATAAATAGGACCCTATGCAAGCTGTTGCATATAGAAAATTTTCTACGATGATGTCCTACCAAAATTATCATCTCCATACCTCTCTCATCTGATCCTCTCCCTCTTCTCGATGTCTAAGAGTTAGGCAAAACCTACGAGTAAAGACCAAGTTCCGTTGGTGTGAAGATCAGCGAGAGACGACGATGTTCGTGAGACAAACACGCAGCCTTTGGAGTTCATTTTGAAGGCTTTACAGGAAGACATTAGATCTGATCTTTAGAGATTAGATCTAAAAGGAGGAGACTTCTAGATCTAACCCAAGTAGATATTGGTAGAGGTCGAGCACGTGTGCGACTTAATCAGAATCTTGGATCAGTCGTCAGATCATCACAATGGGTAAATGGTTTACTCGATCAGATGATAACTATTATCATTATTTTTATTTTTATTTTATTTCTAAATTTTAGATCAATCTAATTAGACTTGAGAACTCTTATATTTAATTAAATCATAAAAAAAATTAAAAAATTATTCCACTATAAATCTGATCCGATCATATGCATCCTGTGATAAGAAAAATCTGATTTTTTCTTCAACTGGTATCAGAGTCAGGTTGCTCCTTCCAGATCTATCTTTAGATTGATCAAAATTTTTTTTTATGATCTAATTATTTGATTTTTAGAGGTTACATTGGATTTAATCAGATCTAAAATAAAAAATTACATGTTATATATATATATGTTTGACATAAACAATGCATGTTCTAGTCTAAATCTATTATTCTATATCATTATAGTTTTCAAATATATTTTAGATTAGATCTAATTTAATTTTTTTTATGATTTGATCATTTATATTTTAGATGTTACATTAAATGTAATTAGATCTGAAACATAAGGTCAAATTTAAAATTTTGATATATATGATATAGGCAGCATATGTCTAGACTAGATCTCTAGTTTAATCTCATAGTCTAGATAAAAAATTTAATAAAATATTTATTTAATTTTTTAAAGATTATATGATTAGATTAGTTAAATTTTAGATATTATATGTGATATAATTAAATCTGAAAGTATGAGATGCATTTAAAAATTATATATATATATGACATATGCAATGCATATCTAGACTAGTTCTATAGTCTATGCCATAAGTAGTCTAGATTAAAATTTTTTTTCTGATGAGATCATTTAAAATTTTATTTTTAGATATTATATCAGATGTAATTAGATCTAAAATATAAATTTAAATATTAAATTTGATACATGAGATGTATGCAAAACATGTATAGATTAGATCTTAAATCATGTAATAGTTATATGCTTTAGATCTAATAGTTTTGTAGTATAGTTCATATTTCTTATTAAGGCATTCTCCTTGGCCATCTGGTCATAAGAGTAAGAAGGGTTCATAGGCCCTCTCTTTTCATTCGATGGGGTGCTCTTATGGCATGTAGGGGTGCTGTGCATTTGCCCTTAATCAGAAATCGAAAACTTATTTTTCTATAAAATCCTAGATCCTAAAATTCTAGAATTTTTATGCATGTTTTGTTATTAAACCCTTGGACTTAATTAAGAATTAAGTTTATAAAATTAATTAGATCTAAAATTATAAATTTTTAGATCTAAGATACCTTCATAAATCATGGGTTCGGATGTGGGTAGCTCAATTAGGTCTAGCGGTTGATCAAATCGAATCAAGAGTTGGTTAGGTGGGATCAAGAGTGCTTAGATTTGATCAGCTTAATAGGATTAAGTCTAGATCAAGATCGACTCATAGTCACATATGGTCGATCAAGTTAAGACCTAATTTAGCTCCACGGTTCAAGCCTGGATTATAAGCTAACCCAATCAGTTCTAGTTAGACAAGTCGGTGTCTAAGGTAAGTATGGCAAATACAACTAGTAGTTTTTAATTGAAAGCTACTTGATCTGAATGCATTCACGATGAGTTAATGGCACATTCCTCCTACTGATCTCACTTACCTAGCCGATTGAGTTGATCTAGTTTTGGTTTGAGGTGGCTAACGATTCGAGCTAACCCATGCCACTAGGTTAGTCATAAATATCATGACTAGTTGAGTCTAGGAGACCAAATCAAATCTCCCTAAGAAAATATTAAGTCCTAGATCTTCCATCATTGTAGATGTGCAGGCCCTTCTTGGGGTTGATTGTTCTCGATTAGATATAGTGGTTCAGTTGCACCGAAAAGATGCAACCATGTCTATTAGGCATTGGATGCTACGGGTTGGAGGATGGGTTGGACTCAATATTTTGGATATAGTGAAAGACCCAATCAGGAATCCAATTTATGCAAATGGTGGGTTTGACTTAACTAAGGAGTGGAGCAATATTTCGGGCACGGTGAGCTTCATGAATTAAAGACCAGGTTTGGATGCACCATATTTAGAGAAACATTGAACAAGAGTTGTCCACTCATCGATTGACCTATTATCAATAACTATTAGGTGAGATGGTGAGCCAGTCGGTGGGACTGCACCACCCACTAGAAATCAATGATCGTAGAGATTTTTGCATCTCTACCAAGAGAGTGTAGGGATCTAAAAAAATAGTGAAAGCCTAATTTGTTTAAAAATGAAGCCCCTAAATAAATTGGTTGAGTCAAATTACAAGTCTAACTAGAAATTTTGACTCAATACAGAAAAATGTTTGCATCAAAATCCCTAACCCGAATCCTAGATACCCATAAATTGACCAGACCAATTTACAAGGATTGGCTAAAAAACTTCAAAATTATTTTGGGTTCGAAAAAGTTGACTTATGTATTAGATCAGGACCTCCCCTTTACCAGTTTGATTGATTGCTGATCAGAGAATGTCTCATGAGAAGTGGTCTGACGATCATAACAAAGGTGCCACATGTTGGGCTCAATGTTAGATGAATTGTAGCACCAACATGAAGACATCAAGACTGCTCGCCAAATGTGTTAGATATGTGTGCCCTAGAAGTCAGATTGGCTGACACTTGTAATACACTTCTAAGGATAAAATTATAATTTTAACTATAAATAATAAAATAGATTATTTTCTATTACAGTGTGTATTTGAAAGTGTCTGTGATACATCACTTGAGTTAATGGTAATAATAGTTCATATTTTCAAGAGTTGAAAATTTAAGACATGAATTTTTTTTATTAACTCATAAAATGCTCCTAACTGTAGGATTATCATGAGGATGGTGATTGATCCAGAAGGTTGGTGTATGATCACTTCTTTAGGATAGATGAGTCTTGAGTCTACGATATAAAGATATTGAAGTGAGAGTACAAATACTCGTTAGAGAATGAGGGCATTGAGCATGACCACCTCGAGCAGTAATCAAAAGTCTACCTTCTCGTCGATGACTGGCTCGAAGCTATAGTAGTGTGTCTGGTTCTTTGATCTGAGGTGCATCGATAGTTCATCTTGAGGGTGTTATAGTTTGACTACACCATAACTCGATCTTCTAGCCATTCGAAATCCTGAGGTGTATGTTGGCTATAGCATGTTCATTGTAGGAATTGGATTGCATCAATAGGGGATCTATCTACCTCGATAGATGAGGACTAGCCCTATGATGATCATGAGAATCAAGTCCATAAGTCCAAGGCCATAGAAGAGTGAAATAATAGAAAGAGTTTCTATTAGGATTTTCACATTGGAGTTGAATTGAATGATTAATTCATATGACGGATATTAGGGTTTGACGAGATCACCTTAACCCTAATTCGATCGGAGCTCAAGATAGAGAAACTTAATCACATAGGTAACTGCATCGAGAGATTCATTTTCAATTTTGATGGGTTGCCACCATATGCTGCTAGGTGTCACTGATGGATTTTGGGAGCAATTAGAATGATTTGGATGATCGATCATACTAGTTGTTTGAATCAGAAAAATTTTGATCCATCGAAAGGTGATGTTAATGATAGAGATCGTGATATATCCCATTACTATATGGAACTAAACCTAACTGGGTCACACAAATAAGGGTTTGGATATAGATATCATCAATTGGACTAACCCAGTTCAATTGATTTGAATAAAATTCAATTAGGTTCAAGAAAATTGTGCTAGCACATGATTGAGCCTAATGTTCTTCTTTAACAATCATTAAAGCTTATCTTGATTGAGCCAAATGTATTTGGGCTCACTCAAAAACCTTTACTTGGTCTGACTGGAGCTTGTTCAAGTTAGAAAAGGATTGTCTTAATTTATGAGAAAAATTTGAGATAACACCTACCATTTTTCGTCACTTGCTAAATCTTGTCCTTGGACTTTGATCAAATGTTGACCTTTGACACTTAAACATCTGCCCATGTATCATGCATCCATAGGAGAGAACTTTGACCTTTGTCCCCCTACTAAAAGGTAGATAGATAAAGGATTGGAGTCATGCACCCCATGTGGATAAGGATTGGAGTCCCATATAGATGGGACTCCAATTGCTTAAGAGAATCAACTTAGATGGCGCCAAGGAGTCCTATTTGACCAATCTTGGTGCCATCTAAGGAGGTTCATGAGGAACTCTAATATGATTAGATTAGATGATGTCATTCTATCAATTAGATTTAGATCTGATTGTATAAAAGATCGTCATTGGTCGGGATGATGTGGCACTGCATGGCACAATAGGGTCTATAAAAACCCTATCTGCGCCTATTGAAAGAGCTTTTGCCTTAGCCCATGCCACATAGCCCCTCTCTTCCTTCTCCATGCCACCCTTTGGTCTTCTCTCTCCTCTCCACATCCAAAAGGATTTGGGCATGAGTTAGGTGCGATCCAAGCAAGTGAAAGGTGACAGGAAAGGAAGAAGGCAGTACTGTTGCAAGAGACAACGACTGATCTTCAAAAGCCATTTTTGAAGACCTTCAAGATCAGATCCAGATCTAACTTTTGGAGGATAGATTAAGAAGAAGAAGATCTCTAGAACCTGCCTGAGTGGATATCGGTAGAGGCCAGATGCTTGCGTGGCTACATCCAGAACCTCAGACAAATATTGAAATCATCATAGGATAATAGGATTACCCATAACAAAGGTATGATTAAATTAGATTTAATTTAATTTAATTTTTTTTATCAAACTAATAAGATCAGATCTGAAGAATCTTAGATCTAATTAAGATCTTAGAGAAAAAAATTTTGAAATATCCCTCTTGATCCAATCAGATCTGAACGAACCTGCATCGGAAAAACAAGATTTTTTTCTTCAACTAGTATCAGAGCCAGGTTCCAAAATACATTAGATCTAATTTTATTTTAATTTTAATCTAATAATTATATGATTTTAGATGTCACATGAGATGTGATTAGATCTAAAATTAAAAAATTAAAAATTAAATAATCTAGATCTAAGATGTATGAGATGCATGACTAGACTAGGAATAGAATTGCTCTATGTGTAGTCTAACATGATCATAATTTTAATTTAATTAATTATAATTTTTAAATTTATTTATTTATTATTTTATAATATTATAAATATTATAATTAGATCTAAAAAATTAAAAATAAATTTATTTAATTTATTCATATGAGATATGATAGATGCATGTTTAGACTAGTTATAGAATAGTTCTACAAAATTATCTAGAATAAATTTTAATTTGATATGATCAATTTAAGACTTATTTTTTATATGTTTATGAGATAATTTAGATCAAAAAATATGCATGATATGATACATGAGATGTATGCAAAACATGCTTTTAGTTAGTTCAATTTTTATATGTGATATATGATGTAGATCTAACTAGTTTTGTAGATTTATCATGTTTTTGATTAAGGCATTCTCCTGGGCCATCTGATCATAAAAATGAAGTACAATTTAAAGGCCCTCTCCTCTCATTCGATGGGATGCTCTTATGATGTGTAGGGAGGCTGCACGTTCATCGTTAATCAAAAATCTAAAACTTATTTTCTACAAAATCCTAGATCTTGAAATCCTAAGAATTTATTTACATGTTTTATTTATGAACCCTAAACTTAATTAAGAATTAAGATTATGAAATATGTTAGGTCTAAAATTGAGAATTTTCAGATCTAAGACATATTCATAAAATTGGGTTTGGGCTTGGATAGCTCAATTAGGTCTAGCAGTTGATCAAACCGAATCAAGAGTCGGTTAGATGGGATCAAGAGTGCTTAAATTGATCAACCTAATAGGATTAAGTCTAGGTCAAGGTTGAGTCACATGAGTGATCAATCAAGTTAAGATCTTATTAGGCTCAATAGTTAGAGTCTGGATTGTAGGCTAATCCGATTGATTCTGGCTCAACAATTTGGTGTCTAAGGTAAGTTTGATAGATACGATCAACTGATTTTTAATTGGGAGCTACTTGACTCGAATACATTCTTGTCGAGTTAATGGCATATCCCTTCCACCAATCTCACTTACCTGACCATATTTATCGATTCAGTCCTGATCTAAGGTGGCTAATAATCCAAGCTAACTCATGCCACTAGGTTAGTCATAGCTATGTCAAGTCAAGTTTGAAGAGACCTAAATCAAATCTTCCTAGGAAAAGATTAAGTCTAAGGTCTTCCACTATTGTAGATATGCGGGCCCTACCCGAGATTGATTATTCTCGGCTAGTCATAGTGGTTCAGTTGCCTCGAAAAGATGCAATCATGTCTATTAGACATTGAATGCTATAGGCTGGAGGATGGATTGGGCTCAATATTTCAGATACGGTGAGAGACCCAATTAGAAATTCAACTTATATAAATGGTGGGTCTGACTTAACTAAGGAGTGGATCAATATTTTGGGCACGATGAAATTCATGAATTAGAGATCGAGCTTGGATGCATCATGATTAGAGAATCATTGGATAAGAGTTGTTCACTCATTGGCTAACCCATCATCAATAACTGTTAGATGAGATGATGAGTCAGTTGGTGGGACTGCACCACCTTTTAGAAATCAGTAATCATGGAGATTTTTGCATGTCTACAGAGGAAGTGTAGGGATCCAAGAAAATAGTGGAAGCTAATGTATTTAAAAATTAAATTTCTAAATAAATTGGTCAAGTCTTAATTACAAAATCTAACTAAAAACTTTGACTCTCTATAGAAAAAAAAAATATCTACATCCAATCCACTAGCCCATATCTTGGACACCTATAGATTGACCAAACTCAATTACAAGAATTGGCTCTGAAACTTCAAAATCATTTTGGATTCTGAGAAGTTGACTCATGTATTAGACCAGGATCTCCCCACCTTACCAGTTCGTCCATCCATTAAACAGAGAGCGTCTCTTGATAAATGGATGGATGAAGATAATAAGGTCAGATACTACATGTTGGACTTGATGTCTGATGAGCTTCAACGCCAACATGAAGATATCAAGACTGCCCGCCAAATGTTGGCTCACCTGTAAGAGTTATTTGGTGAATAGAGTTATGCAGCCAAATCTCAGATCACTAAATGACTATTTAAGGCTAAAATGCATGATGGGCAGTCAGTCCAAGATCATTGTCTGATGATGATCAAGGACTTAGAAGAGCTTGAGAAGCTTAGAGTGAAGTTAGACCAGGATCTGCAGAATGATATAATTCTGCAATCCTTGACTGATGCATATGGGCAGTTAATCATAAACTACCATATGCATAAACTTTAGAATACACTGGTCGAGCTTATGAATATGCTGGTTACTGCTAAGCTTTCTATAAAAGGTCCTAAAGGCTCAGTATTTGCTATGGAACAGACTTCTTTTAAGAGAAAGTCTTTTGGAAAGAAGAAGAAGTTTGTGAAAAGATAGTAGGTGGAAGGTGGAAAGAAAAGGAAGGCAGAGCTGAAGAAGAAGGCCACTGACAAAGAAAAGTATTTTTATTATAATATTGACAGCCATTGGAAGTAGAACTGCTCTTCATACCTGACCATCCTGAAGAATAAGAAGGAGATAGGTCCTTTTGGAGGTATGCTCGTTATTGAATCTAACCTTATGGTTTCTTCTACATTTAGTTGGGTGCTTAACTCTGGTTCTAGTGCTCATTTATGCACTTTCATATAGGGTCTTCAGAATAGCAGGAGACTGAGGGATGGTGAGATGATCCTACGTATCGAAAATGGAGCAAGGATTGCTGCTATGGCCATGGGAACCTACCCTCTTCGACTACCCTCTGACTTAGATTTAGTACTTAGGGATTGTTATTATGTGCCTGTTGCAAGCAGAAATTTGATTTCTATTTCATGTTTAGCACAAGAAGGCTATGTAATTAGTTTTCTTAAGGACCATTGTAATATTCTTTATGAAAGAAATAAAATTGCAAGTGGTTTCCTCATTAATGATCTCTACCAGTTACATATTGATGTATCTCTCTTAAATATCGAGCAAAATATGAATGCCATAAGATCAAAATGACTCCGGGATAGTCCAAATGATAGGTATCTATGGCACCTAAGGCTAGGTCATATAGTAGAAGATAGGATTAACAAATTGGAGAAAATCAAGGGCTATTGAGTCCATTGACTTCCGAGTCATATCCAATTTGTGAATCATGTCTTCATGGCAAAATGACTAAGCTCCCTTTTGTAGGACATGGGGAAAGGGCCACGGATCTACTTGCCCTAGTACATACTGATGTGTGTACGGCCCATTTGATGTGCCGGCTAGAGGCAACTTTGATCTACTTCATAACCTTTATCGATGATTTATCTCGGTATGGGTATGTGTATCTTATGAGACACAAGTCTGAAGCTTTTGAAAAGTTTAAGGAATTCAGACATGAAGTAGAAAAGCAAACTAAAAAATCCATTAAGGATTCTTCGATCAGATCGAGGAGGTGAATACCTTAGTCGAAAATTTTTGAACTATCTCAAGCAAAATGGCATAGTCTCTCAATGGACTCCACCTAAAATACCTCAACTCAATGGAGTTTCAGAATGGAGGAATCGGACCCTATTAGATATGGTTTGATCCATGATGAGCTTCACAGACCTTTTCTAATTTTTTTTGGGGACATAGTTTGTTAACTGTTATATATTTACTGAATAGGATTTTCTCTAAAACCATTCCTACCACACCGTATGAGATATGGCATGGTAAGAAATCAAGTCTGAGTCATCTCAGAATTTGGAAGTTGTTCGGCTCATGTCAAAAGACAACAAGCGGACAAGTTAGACTTATAGGTCCTTTAGAGCTCGATTTATAGGATATCCTAAAGAGTCATTAGGATATTATTTCTACATTCCAGAAGACCATAATGTGATTGTGAGTCGGCATGCCATTTTTCTTGAAAAATAGTTTATTCAAGATAGCGGCATTGGAAAGCAGATCAAGCTCGAGGAGAAAGTCTCACAAGAGCAACGAGCTAAGGATCCAATGGAACCAAATCAGGTTGAGCCAATACAATCACTACCTCCTCCACCTCATAGATCGAAAAGGATTTTTCGTCCTCCTGAGAGGTACTTAGGTACTATTTCAGAGAAAGTAGAGAAAATATTCCTCATAGGTAATGGGGTTCATGGTGATGATCCCAAAACCTATGATGAGGCGATATTAGATATCGACTTCGAGAAATGGTTAGAGGCAATGAAGTCAGAAATTGACTCGATGCACTCAAACCAAGTCTGGACCTTGGTAGATCCACCAGAAGGTATAGTACCTATTGGGTGTAAATGGATCTACAAGAGAAAGATTGGTGCAGATGAAAATGTGGAGACATTCAAAGCTAGATTAGTGGCAAAAGGGTATAGTCAGTGGGAAGGCATTGACTATTAGGATACCTTTTCGTCAGTAGCTATGCTAAAATCCATCCTCACATTGCTTGCTGTTGCAGCTTATTTCGATTATGAAATATGGTAAATGGACGTGAAAATGGAGTTCTTAAATGGATACCTTGAGGAAAGATATCTATATGGAACAGCCGCTAGGTTTCACATCCAGTGATACTGATCACAAAGTATGCAAGCTGCAAAGGTCCATATATGGACTTAAGCAAGCATCTCGGAGCTGGAAATACTCATTTTAATGATGTGATCAAATTATTTGGTTTCATAAAAAATGAGGAGAAACCATGTGTTTTCAAAAAGGTCAGTGGGAGCGCTATTGTCTTCCTCGTACTGTACGTGGATGATATCCTTCTTATTAGGAATGATATTCCCATGTTGACCATAGTTAAAATATGGTTATCTAAAGAATTCTCCATGAAAGACCTAGGAGAAGCATCCTTCATTCTAGGAATTAAGGTCTATAGAGATAGACCGAATAGGATGCTAGGTCTTTCATAGAAGATGTACATAGAGAAAGTGCTAAAGAGGTTTAGTATGGAAAAATCCAAGAGGGGATTGGTACCCTTTAGACATGGCATTCATCTCTCCAAGAAAATGTGTCCCTACACACCTGAGGAAATTGAACGCATGAGCAAGATCCCTTATGCTTCAGCAATAGCGAGCCTCATGTATGCCATGTTATGTACACAACCTGATATAGCCCATGCTGTGAGTGTCATGAGTAGATATTAGTCAAATCCAGGTGAAGAACATTGGACTTCTGTGAAATGTATCCTTAAGTACTTGAGAAGAACTAAGGATATATTGTTGGTTTTGGGTAATGAAGAACTCTAAATCCAAGGATATACAGACTCGGATTTTATGTCCAATATAGATGATCAAAAATTGACATCTGGGAGTCTGTTTGTGTGTAATGGTGGTGCTGTCAATTGAAAGAGTTTCAAGTAGATAGTGATAGCAGATTTCACCATGGTAGCAGAATACATCGCTGCATCAGAAGCTGCGAAGGAGGCATTCTAGTACAAAAAAATTGTCGTAGAGATCGAAGTGATGCCATCAAATGCCATTCCTCTATACTGCGATAATAATGGTGCCATAGCCCTTGCTAAGGAGTCGAGGTCTCACTAAAAATCCAAGCACATCGAGCAGCGATACCACCTTATCTGTGATTACCTCGAGAAAGATTACGTCGAGGTCAAGAGAGTCAAATCCGCATACAATGCGGCAGACCCACTCACAAAGCTATTGGGCTAGCAGAAGATTGAAGCCCACCTTGAGAAGATGGGACTTAGATTTATAGCCAATTGACTTTAGGTCAAGTTGGAGTTTGTTAGATATGTGTGCCCTAAAAGCCGGATTGGCTGACACTTATAATACACTTCTAAGGATAAAATTATAATTTTGACTATAAATAATAAAATAGATTATTTTCTATCATAGTGTGTATTTAAAAGTGTCTGTGATACATTCCTTGAGTTAATGGTAATAATAGTTCATATTTTCAAGAGTTGAAAATTTAAGACATGAATTTTCATTATTAACTCATTAAATGCTCCCGACCGTAGGATCATCATAAGGATGGTGATTGATCTGGAAGGTTGGTGTATGATCACTTTTTTAAGATAGATGAATTTTGAGTTTACGGTATAGAGACACCGGAGTGAGAATATAGATACTCGTTAGAGAACGAGGGCACTGAGAATGACCACCTCGAGCAGTCATCAGAAAGTCTACCTTCTCGTCGATGACTAGCTCGAAGCTATAGTAGTGTGTCTGATTCTTTGACCTGAGGTGCATCGATAGTTCACCTTGAGGGTGTTATAGTTTGACTATACCATAACTCGATCTCCTAGCCATTCGAAATCCTAAGGTGTATGTTGGCTATAGCATGTTCATTGTAGGAATTGGATTGCACCAATAGAGGATCTATCTACCTCGATAGATAAGGAGCAACCCCATGATGATCATGAGAATCAAGTTCATAAGCCCATGGCTATGGCAGAGTGAAATAATAGAAAGAGTTTCTATTAGGATTTTCACATTGGACTTGAATCGAATGATTAATTTGTATGACGGATATTAGGGTTTGACGAGATCACCTTAACCTTAATCCGATCGGGGCTCAAGATAGAGGAACTTAATCACATAGGTAACTGCACCAAGAGGTTCATTTTCAATTTTGATGGATTGCCACCATATGCTGCTAGGTATCACTGGTGGATTTTGGGAGCAATTAGAATGATTTGGATGATCGATCATACTAGTTGTCTGAATAAGAAAAGTTCTGATCCATCGGAAGGTGATGTCAATGATAGAGATTATGACATATCTCATTACTATACGAAATTAAACCTAACTGGATCACACAAATAAGTATTTGGATCTGGATATCATCAACTAGACTAATCTAGTTCAATTGATTTGAATAAGATTCAATTAGGTTCAAAGAAATTATGCTAGCACACGATTGAGCCTAATGTTCTCCTTTAACAATCATTAAAGCTTGTCTCAACTGAGCCAAATGTGTTTGGACTCACTCAGGAACCTTTACTTGGTCTGACTAGATCTTGTCCAAGTCAGAAAAAGATTGTCTTAATTTATGAATAAATTTGAGACAACACCTTTCATTTTCCATCACCTGCTAAATCTCGTCCTTAGACTTTGGTCAAATGTTGATCTTTGAGACTTAGACATCTACCCATGTGTCATGCACCCATAGGAGAAAACTTTGACCCTTATCCTCCTGCTAAAAGGTAGACAGATAAAGGGTGCATGCCTCCCTAGGCATGCACCCCATGTGGATAAGGATTGGAGTCCCATATAGATGGGACTCCAGTTGCTTAAGGGAATCAACCTAGATGGCGCCAAGGAGTCCTATTTGATCAGTCTTGGCACCACCTAAGGAGGTTCATGAGGGACTCTAATCTGATTGGATTAGATGATGTTATCCCACCAATCAGATTTAGATATGATTGTATAAAAGGCCATGATTGATCGGGATGATGTGGTACTGCATGGCACAGTAGGATCTATAAAAACCTTATCTGCGTCTAGATTGAAAGAGCTTCTGCCTTAGACCACGCCACATAGCCCCTCTCTCCCTTCTCCATGCCACCCTCTGATCTTCTCTCTCCTCTCCATGGCCAAAAGAATTTGGGCAGGAGTTAGGTGATATCCAAGCAAGTGAAAGACGACAGAAAAGGAAGAAGGCAGCACTGTTGTAAGAGACAACGACTGATCTTCAAAAGCCATTTTTGAAGACCTTTAAGATCATATCTAGATTTGATTTTTGGAGGATAGATTGAGAAGGAGAAGATCTCTAGATCCTGCCCGAGTGGATACCAATAGAGGCCTAATACTTGCGTGGCTACATCCAGAACCTCAGGCAAACATCGAAATCATGATAGGATAATAGGATTATCCATAACATAGGTATGATTAAATTAGATTTAATTTAATTTTATTTTTTTTATTAGACCAATAAGATTAGATCTAATTAGGATCTTAGACAAAAATTTTAAAATATTTCTCTTGATCCAATCAGATCTGAATGAACTTGCATCGAGAAAATAGGGTTTTTTCCTTCAAAACATTGGCACACCTGCAAGAGTTGTTCGATGAATAGAGTTGTACAGCACATTATCAAGTCTCGAAGAGGCTTCTTAAGGTGCAAATGCGTGATAGACGGTTGGTCCAAGATTATTACTTAGCAATGATTAAGGACCTAAAGAGCTTAAGAAGCTTAGAGTCTTGATGGATAAGAAACTGTAGATTGATGTGATCCTACAGTCCTTGATTGATTCATATGGGCAGTTCATTATGAACTTCCATATGAATAAGCTCCAGTGCACCTTGGTTGAGTTAATAAACATGCTGGTTACTGTTGAGCAAACTTTGAAGGGTTCAAAGGGCTTAGTTCTGGCTATGGACCAGACTTCTTCCAAGAGAAAGTCTTTTGGAAAGAAGAAGAAGTCTACTAAGAAGCAGAAAATAGAAGAAGAAAAGAAGAGAGAGCCAAAGAAGAAGGCCACAAAGAAGGAAAAGTGTTTTTGCTGCAACTCCGATGGCCATTAGAAGTGGGACTGCCCTGTGTACTTAGCCAGCCTAAAGAACAAGTAGGAAGAAGGACCTTCTGAAGGAATGCTCGTCATTGAGTCTGTCAAGCAAAACATGAATGCCATAAGATCAAAATGATCTAGAGATAGTATTAATGAATGGTATCTATGGCACCTTTAGGCTAGGTCATATAGCTGAAGACAGGATTAACAAATTGAAGAAATCTAGACTAATGGGTCCGTTGACTTTCGAGTCATATCCAATTTATGAATCATGCCTTCAAGGCAAAATGACCAAGCTTCCTTTTATGGGATATGGAAAAGGGCCACAGACCTACTTGCCCTAGTACATATAGATGTGTGCGGCCCATTTGATGTGCCAGCCAGAGGCAATTATATCTACTTTATTATCTTTATCGATAATCTATCTCGATATGGGTATGTGTACTTGATATGACACAAGTCTAAAGCCATTAAAAAGTTCAAAAAATTCAAATATGAAGTAGAAAAGCAAATCAAAAAGCTCATTAAGGTCCTTCGGTCAGATCAAGAAGGTGAATACCTTAGTCAAAAATTTTTGGACTATCTCAAGGATAATGGTATAGTCTCATAATGAACTTCACCTAGAATGCCTCAACTTAATAGGATTTCAGAATGGAGAAAATGGATACCATTAGATATGGTCCGATCCATGATGAGCCTCACGGATCTTCCTAAGTTTTTTTAGGGAAATAGTTTAATATGATTCCATCTAAATTCATTTATACCATTGCATATAAGATATGGCACGGTAAGAAGCCAAGTCTGAGTCATTTCAGAATTGGGGTTGTCCGATGGTGGATAAGTTAGAGTCTAGGTCACTTAGAGCTCGATTTATTGGATATCCTAAAGAGTTATTAGGATATTACTTCTATTTTCCGGAAGACTACAATGTGATTGTGGGTTGACATACCATTTTTCTTGAAAAATAGTTTATTCAAGATGGTGACATCAGAAGACAGACTTGGCTTGAGGAGAAAGTCTCCAAAGAGCAAAGAGCCAATGAACCTGAGGAACCCAGTTAGTCTGAGCCGATCCATAATTCACTACCTCATACACCTCGTAGGTCAAATAAAATTTTCCA